>KE504913.1:99990-111156 GCA_000441515.1 Elaeis oleifera
AGGCTCGTCAGCAATCTCGAAAACATCCGAGCTCCCCTCAGACAGAGAGCTACCCCGCTCCACCAGACACCCCTATCGAGCTTAGGCCGACAGGCCTGGACTCCCTGGCAGGCCCTAATAATGGCCACGACTCTGCTCCACTTCCTGTAACGGATCCCATGCGGCTCCATCATGCTCTGGCAAGTCACGACAACGGACACCACTCCACTCTCCGCAACAGGCTCCACGTGGCAGACCACGGTAATAGCCACGACCACATTCCACTACTCTCCGTAACAAACTACTCATGGCCCTGAGTGGCCCACCACCATGTGGTTGCGGACGTCGCTATCAATCTGTTACGCCCTCCGCCTATAAATATGTATGTATATATATACACACAAACATAAAAAGGAGGAAGAAAATTTTTTGCAGACAAAGACTTTTCCTGTCACTGCAAAGAATAGTTATATATTTTTATACATAGCTGCATTATGGATACAAATAAGCCAGCCCACAAACCGACCCTTACACCTTTCAGGTCGGATCTTGTGACTAGCCTCATAGAAAATTCGCAAACCTAAACTTGCTAATATTTTTTAGCATTTTTTTAATTTTGAATCGGGAGGTCAAAGAGAGCCTTATTTATTTTCTTTTCAAGTGAGATTAGAGAGCCTTCCGGTTCTATTACATGAAATCATTATTATCAATTTTTTTTGATAAGCAAATCATTATCATCATTTAGCAGCCTTTTAATGTCATGCAATAGAAAATTCAACGGTTTAGATCGACAAGTATGGTGTCGTAGGAAAGCATGGAAATTCACTTCAAGCGGTTTTATTTGAATGCGGATTCTCTATTGTATACACGATGCGCTACACGATATAGTACATTGCACATACCATCCACGAACAGCTGCATGCAAAACATGCATCACACAACTCACTGTGCACGTGACCTTGCACATTATGCATCATACAGTGCAGTACACAACAGAAGATCAGCGGCCACTTATTTTACAACGACCACGTTGATGGGTGGACATCTAACTGGGTGCCGACGCTTGCAAGCCTAACCAAATGAAGCTTACAAGACCTTGCGTGAATACGGTGACAGAGTCTGCGTATAGATTCACCATTAAGAAAGAAACACTCCATGCTACCGAAAAACGAAAGAAACACTCCAAACAACATACAGGGTGTTTTATCCCAATCCCCCAACTCAAACAACAAAAAAAAGAAAATCCCAATCCCCCAACTCAAACAACAAAAAAAGAAAACCCCCAACTCAAACAACAAAAAAAGAAAATTATTATTATTATTATTATTATTATTATTATTATTATTATTATTATTATTATTATTATTATTATTATTATTATTATTATTATTATTATTATTATTATTATTATTATTATTATTATTATTATTATTATTATTATTATTATTATTATTATTATTATTATTAAAAACTGTTGTGAGTGCAGTATATAAATCATGATAACGAAAAAGCACAGAGATGACAACAGCTAACATAAGATTTGAGCATACATCACAGAGTTGTTTAGATCCTATCACTCTCATGATGTTAGATATCTACCTCTTTTCCATGCCACCATTCAATCTAAAACACCTAATCCTGGCACCGCTATCCAATTGACAGCTTCTTCCTGGCATTGAAAATCCAAGGTCAACAATAGTACGAGGACTGGCTGCATCAGATATAAGGCATTTCTTCATGGTCTGGGTACAAATAACTGTACCAAAAGACATATAATGCCACATATATTTAGACAAGGCCTATGCAACAGCGATCCCATCTGAATTTTGTTCATCAAACTGAGGCTTTGGCTCCAAATCAATGAACTGGTTGGATTTGCTGGCAAGATGTGAAATGCTGACTCTTCCTTGCCGTTTGATGTAATCTGCAACTGCCTTCATTTCCTCAGGTGCGATGTATATGTACTTGCCACGATCATCCATGACACCAGATAATCTTCCTGCACAACAGAAAAAATCCAATATTTGTTTAGCATCGAAGTAACATTAATTTGCCGAGCAACAGTCAGCAACTAAATCTTCCATTAGTTATTAAGAGATGATCCAGAACATCTTTAAAGCATTGTAACTCAAGGTGGTATTACCTTGTATAATAATGAGAAATCAAGGGTGCAACAGCAGTAAGAAATACCCATGATGGAAGGCAATGAGCCAGATAGATAAAACCAGAACAAATTTAGTAGTTTGCTGGTGATAAGATGATTCTCCACATACAAATTTAGTCTTATGAAGCAGTAAAAGACCAAATAGGAATGACAAGAGCTCGTGACACATACCCATACTCTCCAGTGATATTATTCGATTGATGCAGTCCTGCAAAACCACCAGGCATTTAAAAGAATAAAACATTAGACAGGCATTTTCATGGAAGTCAACACAGATGAACTAGGATTCTAACATGAATTAAAGATCACAACTTTGTAACAATTGATCACGCATTTGGTTGGGTTGCATGTCAACAGTATAAGCATAATAAATTTTGAAATAGGAATAGTAGAGGTGTAATCATTTTTAAGGCCAAGTGTGATATGGCCATGCATGCATCACTAGAAAGGTGGATAAGATGCAGAGCAAATTAACAAACTAAGCAAATTTCCTATAGTAAAGGAAATAAAAGGATAGTAAAAAGCATGCAATTTGTATATGAAATGTTTAAATGCAAAATGACTTCATATCAGAATTATAGCACTGAAAATAACCATTGTTGGCAGACCATTGACAATACCTGAGTGCGCAGCTTGAATTCTGCTGCAAGATCTTCCAATGGGATGCATTTCTGTTTCTGAATCAATGAAACATAAAAATTAGTACTAGTCTTGTGGTGTTCTCATTTTGTAGATATGACTTCATCATACATCCAGTCATTTATGCATAGACATGCAGTTGCATGGACACCACCAAGATCAATATTGATCCTCACCAGATGCATATGCTATGCAACCAAAAAATTCTCCCACATTCACCAACAAAGAATAGAGTGCATGTAACCATGCCTGGTTAATTTTGATTGCATTAGAGCAGGCTTGAGCAGCAACAAAAGCATGTATTTCCAGTAAGCATTTATTCACAAGCATGCAAACTGATAAGAAGTTTGTTTACTCTGTTAAATTTAATATTTCTTGATAGGCCACTATGGAAGCAAACCTAGGGCTTTTAACTGTCTGATGCACTGATTTAGTTGTTCAGCAACACAGTTCATGAATGTCTACTCTGTGCCAGGAGTAATTATTTCAGAAACTGGAACCAAGTGCTGATGCAAAGTGTTGGTGATTGTAGCCAAAGCATCATATGGCAAGATTCCTATTAAAGCACAAGAATAATCATCTAGCAATCAAAACAAAGGAAGTTTAGAATCCAACCTGCCATCTACTTACATACCACCTGAAGTATTAGGCAAAGAATCTTTTGAAGTCCAGTGAACTTATCCAATTCAATCCACAAATAAATTAGGATATATGTTCATTAAGCACAGCTTAAGACAAGTGCATAACCAAATAAAGCTCTTGAATTAGAAATAGAAGAGAAGGCACTGCAACATTAAATTCAAAAGACATTTAGAGGAAAAGTGATCTTCTAACATGGGTAAAATATCCAAAAGCTCAAATTTCACAGATAGTCAAATTTTTCCCTTTGATGAAAAGGGAGGAAAAAGAGACCCAATTTTATTAACGAGAGGTTAAATTACAATGAAGGAAGATCTCATGGACATTCATATTCATAGGTTCCATAATATTTCCATCAAAAAATTAAACAACATATTCAACTTTAACATGGTCATTTGAACAGTTAAAAAAGCTTGTCTCAGCGCAAGACTGCCAAAATAATACAAGCAAAGGTCCCAAAGAATATAAATATAATTTAAAATTGCACATAGTACATTAACTTAGCTTTTTTAAAAAAAATAATACAAAGCTTATTTCAGTGCACGACAACCAATAAATACATGCGAAGGTCCCAAACAATATAAATATAATTTAAAATTGCACATAGTACATTAACTTGGCTAATTTATTTTTCTTTACAATTTACAATTCATAAGCTTAACTGGATCTTTTATAATTTCTTTAACAAAAAATGCCAAAACCAGAGTCCAAACCATTGAAGTTATTGAAGTGAAGTTCATCTTGCTCTGCTGAGAATGAATCTGAAATAAGTATACAAATCTTACTCATGAGTCATGACAAGCAGAAAGCAAGAATAGGAGCTCAAGCAATGCCAACCATGGCTTTTCGCATTTGGGGTGAAACTTGTCCTGATCCTTTTACACAAGCTTTGTCTATTTCTACCCTTTTCAAATGATATTCACACGTTGGAACCTCGCCAAAAACCACAGGCCAATCAACTTCCTTTTTCCAATGGTCCATTGGATTCCAAATTTTGAATTCTAAAGAAATATCAACCAACAGAAAGAAAGACAACTGAATATTAGAGCACAACTATTCATCACTTTGATTTTCATCAATCTGATTTCTTCATCAAACCCTGGTAAAAGGACCTGCAAAATCCCTTAACTCGTATCTAACTATATCAATGTATTGTGGAAGCTCATCCTTTTCTATCATACAGCACGTCAAACTCGAGTTCTTCATGTAAAAGTACAAATGCCCTTATATAGCACTAGAAAGAAGGTTAAATCACCAATGTCTTAATTCCTGAGTGCCTTTTAAAGGTATATGAATACCAGACATCCTTATCACCAGTCATCACAGAGAAATCATGTACTGGAACATCATTGTAGGATAAAAACATAAAACCAAGGATCTTTCATATGAGTAGGATACCACATTCACTCTGAAAATTTTAGCTTATCTACCAACTTAAACTAATCTCCCTTCTGAATGCCACCCTGCAATCAAAAGCTCCAACATTAAACCAGGTCAAAGGTTATTGTTTAACTTTCACCAACCTATTTATAGGTTCTCCAGCAAATGCAAGATTTGCAAGGAGGAAATAAAATTTACACCTCAAAGCTAGTTGGAATCATTGAGAGGATACAATATTCTTATCAAGTATCTATCAGTAGTTTCATTAATTTATTAATAATAAATGTCCTCTTAATATGATTAACATAATATGCACCAATGATGTAGGTCGTAGTCATAATTCTCAGTTGATGGGGTGGGTATAGCTCAAAGAATTGTCATGGGTCAACACGAGACAAAGCTACATAACTTTTAATGGCAATCATTTTTATACTGCACGAGTGGAAAAGGAAAGTTGGCATTCTGGCGGTGGTAGTTTTACATGCACACACATGAAATGGAGATCATGTTAACAATATTTGCAAAATTAAGACCTACATTGAGGTTAAAACTTGGACCTTGTACAGAGTCGGATAATGAGAGAAGGGACTACATTTGGACTGGGAAATGCTTTCGCCAAGAGTTCCTTATATTCTACACCAACTGGGTCCCTGTGCTTAAATCCCCACTTGGGAGGATGTTATAGGCCCTAACCTTAAGAAGTCTTTCCCAAGAGTCTGACCTAGAAGATTTAGTTAGTGGTGATAGCCTACAGAAAAAGCGAGGAAAAGAATTTCTTCCTTCATATTGCTTCAATATTAAACTCCTAGATGCCTATGCATCTAACTTAATCATAGGTCATACTACCTTCATCCTACAAAAGGAATTTAACAAAATTCTCTGAAAATTCAAATTTCATTAAAGAAAGAAGAATCAAAGGTAAATAATATGGTAGATGAGATGTAGATATATTGCATCTACAAGAATGAGAATTAAAAGGTTGATGTGCACAAAGCACAGAAACATGGGTAAGAAAGTAGTGCAGTGTTAACATTCGGATGTTATGCGTCCATAACATAAGAGTATGAGGATATCCTGCCAAAAGAAATGTTCAATTTTGTGCTAGAGCCAAGAAAGTGGAGAAAGTGTAGACAACTAATTACCAGAATGCTTATAGTAAAAGCAATCATGCTTACACTTATATATGTTTCTGCAATAAAGGAGAGCAGAATGTCTAGAGCTATCAAACTTTGAACTTTAAATTACCTTAGAAGGTAATCAAGGACCCTATTATAAAGATTGGATGTAATAAAAAAGGATACTAAGGTGGATCAATAGTCGTTGCATTAATGTTCTAACATCTAATTAAGTTTAACTCCGGTCTTTATGGTTGGTACTTGGCAAATATGTCAAATGAGCAAGGTATGCCGTCTTGGTATCGGGCCCTATATCGGTGCCACCCTCTCATTGTGTTAGTACGTCCAATACAAAAGCCGATTCAGCATTACCAAGTGTCAGTACACCTC
Organism: Elaeis oleifera; assembly: GCA_000441515.1. NCBI lineage: Eukaryota > Viridiplantae > Streptophyta > Magnoliopsida > Arecales > Arecaceae > Elaeis > Elaeis oleifera. Next base: position 106,297 of record KE504913.1, read on the forward strand.
CTGTATCATGTACTGGTATGATACGATACAATATGCCCTGTACCGTATGGTTTGGGACTGTATAGTGTACCTTGCAAATGAGGGTTCATTTCATCATCAAAAATCTATATCCTGACTTGTTCTCAACCTAAGGTTAACCATTCGCTTTTTTGCATGGGCATGGTACATGCAGCCACAAGGGTGAAAAAAAAAACAAGGATGAAGAACATCTATAGCGAGATATTAGTTCATTTTTTTTATATTTCTCATAGTGCACAGGTAAATGATGACCTCCTGCACAGTTGAACAAATCAGGCATTAAAAACACAAGGGAGAGGAAGAAGTGCAAAGGGGGAGGCGAGGGGAGAGTTAGGACTTTTTTGGTGGAGGGAGGGGTTCCCTAAGTTATATGAACTATCCCAGGAGAATCAAATTCCAGATGAAGCAAATAATATTGCAAAACATCTCAGTTACCATGATTCTCATCAAACCTTGTATGTGTTCATAATCCAGACTTCTTTCACCTATTTTTGGTAGACTTGCTACAGAAATCAATCATCCAACCAAAATCAACACATTATAACGATCCCAAAAAAAAATTACACCATGGTATCGGTTAAGTCAAACATAAGTAAATAAAGCCAAGATAGACATCTCATAGGAGACACATAAATAAAATATAAAGAGTAAATTGTTCATATAAAATGAAAAGAGACGCCTACCTTGATGTATTCCACAAAATTAAAGAGTTGACCCTGGTTCTCATCTTGCAGTTCATTTTCCGTTGTACCCTCAGCATCAACTGAAAATTCCCCTTTCCATTTCTCAAACTCTAGAGCTGCAGCTTCCTCCTCCTTGGCTTGTTGAGCCCTAGCTTCTTCCTCCTATATCAACTTACATGCTGCTTTAGTATAGAAGTATTTCATAATTTCAAAAGCATGCTAACAATACTATCACCAACCATCAAACGTTCTTGTGCTTCACGCTCCTCATCCTTCTTCCTACGCATTTCTGCATAGCGATCTTGCTTTGTCCTTCTTAATTCACGTGATGCTTCCTCAGCCTAATAAAAGATATGCCAGTGTCTCAACAATAGCATTGACCTAACAAGACCAGAAATGAAGGGAAAAAATCCAAAAGATAATCCACCTGTCTTTGAGCTTCACGCTCTTGCTTTTTCTTTCCTTTTTCTTAGATGCTTTAGCAACATAATAATCAGCCTCAGCCACCTCCTCATCACTTTCATCAAGAGCCTCTGAATATCAACTCAAAATTCAGCAGATGTTGTCAAAATTCGAAAACATAGAAAAAGTTGAAAATATGATCAACCTGAAGCTTAAGGTGATAAAACATTTTACTTTCTGAGAACCACAAGATTACAAAATTTAGAGAAAGGGAGAGAAATTGGAATAGATGGTAACCAAGTGCACCTCCTAGTATTGCCAGGCAACACCATAGTATCACAATCTGCAATTTGAGGTGAAGCTAAATATCTTGTTAGGCCATGAATATGTACATTAGGCCAGTATACTCTTGCACTCAATCTGCTAGAATTCACACTAGCCATGCATTACACATCACTGATATAGATATAATATGCATATAAAGTTGATGGAAGAATAGGTATCGAGAGCAAAATGAGGGTGTAAATGTTGCAATATATGTAAAATATCATAGGATGTCATACTATGAGAGTATAAGACTAGCAAGAAATACAACATAGGAGGTACTTGCTATTCATGAAGTGCCTAATATTCATGAACCACAACTTCCAGGAAAGGAAAGAGCAATCAGGCTGCAACACTCTTAAGTCACTGTCTGCCAGAAGCAGGAAAGGACAACGAGACAAGGGACATATACATGAATGTTTAACATTAACCTAAAGAAACCTGGAATGAAGCTCAAGGAAACCTGAAACCAAAGAGTAGATACTTGTCATTAGTAAAGAACACTAGCAAGAGGCTGTGACCCACAAACTAACACATGAGTCCTAAAAAATGACCTGCGAAACTAGTATACAAAGAAAAGCCAAGGAAAGGTTGTTTGATTATAAAAAGGTCGGTAGCCACTACATGCTAATAATGGAGACTTCAAAATTAGCAAGATAGCCAGTGTATATAAACTTGCTATAAAGACTATTCAATGATATTATTCAAAATAAACTAACAAATATTGCCAAACTGATCTCCAATACTTCCTATTTTGTTAGCCTCTAATTTTTCTTATAGGACAGGCAAATAGGGCTTGGGAAGAGAAAATAGAAGTCCTGGTGTGATTAAGGACTCTCACGATCCTTAGCTATTTAGGCATCTTTCCAGCAACCCAGACTATAGGACATTGACAGACCTAGTCTAGCAAAGCTTTAGGGGATCAAACTGCATTAGTTTCTCACATCTGTGATTCTAACTTTAAAAGATTTTCAATTTCAACCAACTTCATTATTTCGTGCTGATGATACCAAAAGGCACAATTTATTAAAAAATTAAAGTTGCCAGATCCAATATCAATACTTATGCAAACAAGAGTGAAATGAAAGACTGAGAGAAAGAACAATCATGGAAATAGAATATAGGAGAATAATCAGGCAAAACTATTAATGAAAATGTTTCTTAAGAAGGTACAAGCAAATGCACAGAATCAATTGGTATGAGCAAATCACTAGAAGGGGGCAAAGAGGACCTGCACTTGTTGAGGCAGCAGATGAACTTGCAGCAGCTGGCCTCCGACGCATGCGACGAGTCCCAGCAGGGCGAGCTACTCTTTCTACCTGTGGAACATGCATTTCAGAATACAAAAGTAATAAAAAATTGATAAGGTTCCTTATGTAAGCATGGATATTCACAGCATGGCATCGCATATTTAACAGCTAAAAGCTTGGAAGAATGGGAAGGTATTGTTGTCAACCTCAAATGAAAAGACACAGTGCCTCTAGTAATTACAGTCACATTCACAGAATAAACAAGTATAGGGTATGAACATATGGCGAATCAGTTAGTAGGAGAAATGAGCTTATCTGTTCTATAGCCCTCCTCCATTTGATTAATTTTCCTTCCTTCTCCAATTCTGCATTATGAATTATCAACAATTGTCTAATGCAATCAGAATATAAATGCCAAAGTTTCCACTTCTTTAGTATTCGTGTTGTTGCCCTTAAAGATTTCCATATGTTACCTGTGCTTGTTTTAAGTGTCAACAAATATGCTAATACTGATGTTATAAAATAAGATTAAATAAACTCTTCTGCTTTGGTTATTCACATTTTTCAATCATCTGATTTGGAATCTTGTGACTGCTGCAAGACAATCCTGCCTTAAATAAAGACCCCATATGCCAACTCAATCAACCTTCAACATTGATGGCCAGCACGATGACCAGTTGACCACACCCATAATACTGAATTTCTTGGATTGTTCTTTATCCCATAAATGAAGAATCTTACTGCCTAGGTTCTAGCTCCAGCAGTTCTTTAATAAACATGCCCTAAAAAATCATGTCCATATTCATTGTTGCTATATAATTTACGACAAATTAGTATATCATGGTTATAAGGCTTTCTTGGAGTTCTTTCCAATAACTCGACCTTTTAGAAGCCCCATCATCTGTGGTCATAACTAATATTTCCTTGCCCGCTGAAGTTTTATGAATATATCTCATTAGAGTTTGAAAATTTTCTAGGGTTTGCTCTCAGTTAACTTCTACTCTCTGTATGAATATCGAATTTTCTATGGCAACCTCAGGGAAAAGCAAGAGATTCCATGCAATCTTGAAGATCTTGCAAAGCTGGGAAGCAAATTAATACGGAGCCCACAATTTTGGGACATAGCAGGAGAAGCCCTCCAAGATTTCAAGAACTTCCAAATCATCTAGATGAAAGAAAATGAAGCAAGAACTTTAGTTTCTCTTATCACTAACAATCTTATTGTATTTAATTTTGCCAGTGTAATAAAAGAAAAAAAAATCTCTTTTCTAACTCTTGCGCTGTTAAAAATTCTGACTTCGACGTCTTCTTTTCCTCGCCTTTGACTTGTTTATACGACATAATTTGAATCATAATTTTCATTGGTTATGTGATCAGGCTCCTCTAGCTTTCAGTTCGAATAGAAAAACTGATCACACAGCGATGGCAAATCTCTATTCATCACTGTTTTTGCATCAGAAATTTACCAGATTAATCGAAACCCTAAAATCTAAAAAAGAAAGAAAAGATTCCGAGCAAAATCAAAAGAAGGGAAAAAGGTGTGGGATTGGCTTCACCTGTTCGCGTTGGGGTTCTTCATCGTGCTCGTGAGGGGATCGAGCGATCTGACGGCGCCTCCACCAAAGAAGAGGGAAGAGAGAAAATACGAGAAGCATACAGAGAACGCCCGCTATGATCTCCTCCATCTGTCCCTCTCTTTCCCTCTCGCTCTCCACTCGACCTCTCGTCCGGCGATTCTTGCGACGAACAAACGGAAAGCCTTTGGGTTGGCGATGTTCGGGCCTAGAGAACAAAGGAGAAGACGGCACACCGATTGCCGAATTTAATAGAGACCGACTAGCCAAAAGACTTCAACGGTCCGGAGAGCATCACATCTGCCAGAAATTTTCTGTACACCGCCTACCGTGTGGAAAAAAAAAAGCACCGGACGTCGGCACCATTTTTCAACACATATTCAATATTTTTAATTTATTTTTATTAAAATTTAAATAATAAAATATTTTTATAATTAAATTATATTTTTTACATAATGTCGTAATTTTTTATAACTTTTATAAATATCATAATTTAATAAATATTTTATTATTTAATTTTTAAATAATAAAATATTTTTTATTATCATATTCTGTACAAAAAATTATAATATTTATGATCATAAATATTATAATTTTTTAAAATAAAAA
>KE504913.1:125424-146300 GCA_000441515.1 Elaeis oleifera
AGTATAAGATTTCTTATACTCTCGACTTATATATTAAATTGTACTTTTCTGTGTAGAGTAATCAAATTGTACCCTACGAATCTCGATGCTAGATACATAAAGAGTCAAAATAGCTCATTAGCTTTATCCTCATGACCAAAGGCCATTGCAGTAGCCAACCTAGAATCCCGGTCGCTGGGATTATATTACCACAATAAGCACAAGGAACCTCTGAAGCCAGCACATTGACATCTCAACTGGACTCCATTGGAAGACTTAGGCGAAATTACTGAAAACATTCAGAGATCCAAACAGACTGATAGCAAATTAAGCTACTGCATCCCAACCTCGCCACCTCACAACCCTTCTCTGAAGGCGACTCCAGTTTCCTTCAACCAAGACCCTCCCTGTATCAGCTCGGCCACCGTGAAGTTCTTGGCCACTTTTGGATCAGTGATAACATGATATCCCGGCCATTTCACCCGCCCACCGGTCCCAGCACCTGGCCCCCGGTTCTGATACTCCCCATAGAACAATGTCTTCAGTGCAGAGCCCCCATTCCACTCCAACCAGCCCTTGGGATGAATGTGACTGTCGATGTATGACTGCATGAAAACCGTCCTCGAGCACTCCTTCCATGGCCGCCCGAGATACGATGGGAAGGACCCCCTCACTGGAGCGAGGTCCGGTGCAGGTACCGCTTGGCAGTTCTGGATCGAGGTGCCGGTGTTCTGGTTCGGGTCCTCGCGTCCTTGGGCGGTGACCAGATTCTGTTGCTTGTCCATGGGCTTGCGGGCGATGAGCTTGGAGTTCTGGAATACGACTGCGGCTTTACCGAAGATGAAGTCGACGGTGCCCGATATGGTGCTGTCGCGGTAGAATTGGCGGAGGGAGTGGGCGTAGAGGGTGTCCTGATAGCCGTCGAGGCGGCAACGGTTGATGACGGACCGGTAGGCCCCGACGCGGAGGGCCACCGCCTGGTGCTTCTGGGGCCCGGCCGTGTTCTCGATCTTGAGGTCTTGCAGGATGAGCCCATCACCGACCGCGGCTGCATTACGGCAAACAGATGATATATATAATTGCAGTGTGAGGCTCTGAACCAAAAGAAGAGTTTAATGGAATAGTTGTATGAAGCTATGACCACCGATGTATAGGTTAGATCCATGAAGAATTTGAAGTCAGTCAAGCTCTCTTTGGTTGGATCTTACAATTTTCTCTCCAAATCCTATGAGGTCTTTCTTCACTGTCTTGTGCGGTTTGATTGCCTGTTTTGATGCACATTAGCGCAGGTAGACTTGCGCAGAGAATGATTTTTTTTAAAAAAATGGTGTATATGTCATTTAGAAGGCTGCTATAACCTTGATTTAGATGCACATGCAGCATTAGTATTGCCCCGTGAAATCACATGAATTCAGCATTCTAGCAGGGGATATTTATTAGTGGGTTATTGAGGTTCATCATTGCCCATGATATGGAACAGAAATTAATGAATAATAATGAACTGACGGCATTATTTATTTGTACCATTATCGGCGTAGTAAAAAAATATAATTTACTTCGTTTGAAAATAATAGATATGGGGTCAAGATTTTTTTAAAATGTATATATAAGGTCATGGGCAAGTTATATCTACTATAACTTTTATATAATTATATCCTTTTCAATTGAATGATAGGTATTTACATTAATGATATGAATTATTGGATGTGATCTATCTTTTTTTATATACTAAAAAAAGTATATGATTTGTAGACATCTAACTAATGTATCAAGTAATCAATAATAATGAATTATTTTATATTATTTATATTTTATAATTATCAACCATTTGATGCATATGTTAGATATCTTCAAATTATATAATTTTATTATTTAAATAATTTAGAAATAGCAGATCATATTCAGTAGCTTGATTAGATAATTGATATGAAACTCTCATCATCTAATATATAGATAACCATATAATGTAACTTGAATCTGGCCATATATAGTAGATTGTTATAATATTATTTCTATAAGCAAGATCTATCATATATTTTTAGCTAGCCATCTCCTCTATCATCTTTTCGGGTAGCCAAGCATTTCCAAATAGGTCATCCTGTCCAACTGCAACCGTGTGGCCGAAGTCCTCCCCACGCCAAATTGGGAAATATAGCAAATTATTTTCTAATTTTAATGTAAATTAACTTACATTTTGTAACGGGAGTAAAGTTTTAGGGGAGGTTGCTTTACCTAAAGTGGCGGACGAGAAGGTGGTGGCCCCATCAACCACGTTAAGGCTGCCGGTAATGATGGTGGCGTCCATGCCATCGCCGACGAGCATCACATTAATTTCTTCTTCCATATCTCCACATTCTCCTTGTACACACCCTTCTTCACATATATGACGTAGCGGCTCGTGCTTTTGTCTGGCGCCGAGTTCACCGCCTCCTGCACCGCCTTATACTTCCCACTCCCGTCCTTGGCCACCACAACATCAACTTTGATGCCATTCGCAGTAGAAGCTTCAAGAAGCTTCCGGTCGTGGTGCGATACCCATGACGGGAACCTGACGACTGGCTTGCCGACATCGTCGACGTCGGAGGAGTGGGAAATGGCATTGAGAACGGCGAGGGAGGTGCTCGCAAGGGCCTTAAGGGCCTGGAGAGGGGTTCCAGTGCCCACTTGGCCTCCCGTCGAGCCCTTCGAGGCACGTGTCGTGGTTGGTGAGCACGGCGCTCATCCACATCCGGGCATCGGCGTGGAGTACTTCCTCAGCGACGGCCGAGGCCGAGCTGAGGATGCGGTCGCTGGAGAGGTCCATCAGTTGGATGCAGTCGGCGAGGGCGGGCTGCTCCTTCGTTCGGTGGCGGCGGCGGAGGCGGTGTCTCGTTGTTGGAGGGATTTGTGGAGGATGGTGCGGAAGACCTGCAGTGGGCGTGCCGGGATTCCAGCAGCGAGGACGGCATCAGCGACGATGGTGTTGCAGGAGGTGGGGTTGGGGGATTGGTTGCACAGATCAGCTGGCTGGAAGGGTTGGATTGGGTGCTGGCATTAAGATGGATGGTGATGAAGGCAGTGAGGCAAATGACGGTGGCTACGGAAGTATATTCAGTAGTACTTTGCATGGAAGGCCGGTCTTCTTAGGGGGAGATGGGAGGAGGGGTTCATGGGTCGGTGCCATGGATTGTTGGTTGGATAAGTTCTGATTTAGCATAGGTGAGCCTCTCGTGCGAAAAAATATCCGTTGCAAGGGTTATACCAAATCAAATTTATAATAATTAATAAAATTTTATATTTATTAATTATCATATATTATATCGATTTTCATAAATAATATTTTATATTATCCTCATGTATCTCATCTATTCTTAATTTTCATAGATTTGTTACAACGGTAAAGTAGTATCACGGTTGCAATGAATATTTTCTCTTTTTGTGGACCGTATTTATAGACAGAAGATGGCTCTGAAAAAATTGGATAATGCCCGTTTACAGTCAAATATGATGTCCTTCGACATGAGATACTGTCTTGAAAATATTTGTGCGTGGTGGCGGTGTAGCTCGGCATGTGCCGTCCGCGATAATTAGCTCCCGCATGGGATCGATGAAAAAAAAATTTTTATACCGCGTCAAACTCCATGTATGAGCCAATCACCGCAGACAGTGTGTGCAAGTTGTACCGTCCACGATGCACAAAGCATTTCTCCTCTTGTCTTTGTGAATGAGCTGGAAATTGAGTTCAGATTCCTTTCATCACTAATGCTAACTATATAGTTGGTGTAATCTTGTAATGCCCGCACTGCATCCGATCCCATGCATGAGCCAATCATCACAGATGGTGCATGCAAGCTGCACCGCTTCTACGGTACACAAAGCATTTCTTCTCTTATCTTTGTGAATGGGCCAAAAACTGAGATCAGAATTTTTCACCATTAATGCTAACTATATAGTTGGTGCAACCTTGTAAGAAAACAACATAACTATTAGTGGCAAATGGGCATCGATTATACCCGCTCATTTGCAATCTCTTTTTTAAATCTTTGGAATAATTGTCTTCGTGCATTCTTTCTTTTGTTTTCTCAGGAATCAGAATATGTCTTTTGATATTTTGTAACAAATCTCATATGTGGTGGGCATCAGATGAAAAAAATATGAAATGAGCTTCCTATTTTGCCATATTTCCTTAAGTTTTATCTTAAAACAGAAGTTCAAAAGTTACAAACTTCTACCAATGAAGTCATCAATCCCATAATTAGAAAAAAAATCGAGCATGGCATCTCTTTCTTCTTGTTTCCAAAGCTATTTTTTTTTTTACTGATATCCATCATATAATTAAGTGATACATACTAAGCAAATTAGTTATTTTTGTCGTCAAGGATCGAATGGCTCGGATGATTGTATAGGTCTTCGCTCCCGCATGCATCTACTTCGGCTCTAACTGTCTCAGATCAGTGGGTCCTGTGGTTACAATGGACCAAGTTGATACCTATAGTGGGTCTTGGCCATTCCAAAACTCATAGCAATTAATATGGGATTAAAAGTGCATTTCTCCCATGACGATTATCTAGCAAATCAATACATCCATTTAGATAAATCAATATATAATTTTCGAAACATGACGTTGAATATATAATTAAATGATACAGACTTAATAAATTAAATATATAACAATCCAATATATGTAGAGAGATTTTTTTTTTTTTTGATTAAATAGGAGGATTACACCACCTGTGGCAATTATTATGAAATTATTTACGGAGTGGTCACAATTGAGTACCACTATTATAGCAGTTGTATGGAATAGTTGAAATTGAACTGACCCTATACTATTTTGGATGACCACGATGCAGTGCAAAACCTGAAAATCATATCCAAAAAAACATGTTTCAAAAAATCGGTGGATAGCATTGTAGGAGTCAAAGTTCCTTACAAGCCACCCTATTTCTGTAATTGCATCTTCCAAGTTTTTTTATCCAACAGGCGTCCCTTTTACAGAGTCAAACTCTTATCCTCTTAGTTGTTGGTTTCATATTTTAGAAGCAAAAGAGCTTCGACCATTCCTTAATTGTGCTAGCTTGAGCATCCCAATAACCACTCCTATGCTGTATAAATAAATTGATTGTATATGGAGGGATTTAATGAGGAAAAAGGCAGCATGTTTTTTTTTTTTCTTATTTAGTCGCAGGACCAACAACTCCATTGGTAGAAGAACTTCGTACCTTTGGACTTCTATTTTTTTTAAGATAGTAATATGGGAAATGTGGCGAAATAGGAAGCTCGCCCATATTTTCTTATTGGTGCCCATCCTATACGATTTTTTGTACAATGAGAATAGACATCCAATCTTGAGCTTAAATTTCAATACTAAATACCTATATCTTAAGGACCCTATTTGGCAGTCTGATCCTATTCAAATTTAAATTTGAGAGAAAAATTCTTTCCATCCAGCAGCCCCTATAGGCTTAATAATACTACTTCCGATTGGGTTCCGACTAGACTCAAATTGGCCGTAGTTTGTGTCCATCCTATTCACGAAACTCAACATAAACCTATAAAAATCTCACGAAGATTCATCAAAACCTCATCCAGAAGACCCTTGCAAACGTCCACTAAATAGTCTCAGTGGATTTTGACAAGGACATCGTTGACATTTTAATGATGATAGGAATATGCTGAATCTGTCAAAGATTTGGATGGATCTTGTTCATTCCCATAATAACAACGCTATGTAAACGTTTTCTTTGGATGACGATTGGGTGGTCCCTTTGGATCCCAACGACTCCGACAAGCCCCAATCGAACCCGACACGGGGGAAATCCAAATCCCCAAACGGTTGCCATGTCTAACACAATGTCAATGGAGTTACAAGTGCGCCTCCCATCTTTTTCCTCTCACTTCGCACTCCACTTGCCTCACTCAAATTAGGGATCTTCATTGGCCCTCGTTCGACATCGACCTCCAACTCCAAGGCGTGCCGTTCCTTATCTAGTGTTATTTTCTCCACTTTGGATTTTAAGTAGGGCTTCTCCCCCGATCGACTGTTCTTGTTCTGTTTTTTGATGATTTATGATGTTTTACTATGAAAAAAAAAATCTTTATCAATTAGAATAAATTAATTATGGTTGCATTTAGTGTATTTGTGATGTTTGGGCTCCTTTTTAACAAAAAAAGCTTGCTTTTTTGGCATTATAATACTAAATAAGTAAGGACATATTTTTTGGTTGGAGGAAATTGGACCTGTAATAAGAATGGAAATGAATAACTTCGTCTCTAGTGAGGAAAAAAAAAAAGAAACTCCTCAAAATCCAATCCCTACTTTACTCTACGATTAAAATTTCATTCTGATTCCAATTTTGATCGCGTATGAAACATATCTATCGAAGGATATAATTATTTCGATTACTGTTACATTCTGTATGAGATATTGCATAACCACCAAGACCAACTTATAAAATTTCTGACATGGATCCCTTTCAGTATATTTATGCTCGTAGAACCTTTATTTACTTTTTATCAACTACTTGAGGCGTGTACATTTTCACAGCTTACGGTGATTGCTGGCATCATATGGAACCCACGGACTTCATGTGCGTAATGCTTTCTTTCTATACCCCGTAGCTTGTATATGTACTAGGGAAAATATATATGATTACATCTTTATTTCATAACTGTTATTCTTTATTTATAATCATGTGAACTGTTCATATATGCCTTTTGTTTGATTTAATTTGTTCGTTGATGGGCTGCTAGACTGCTTGTGTATGGTCACGAGGCTTGCAGGCATGGCTGGAAGTTATGATGGAGCCTTTCTTCCTAGTGCAATTTTTCCGTGTTCTTTTCTGCCCTTATTTACTTGACAAAAAACTTTTTGCAAGTAAGAGGGCTTCCAAGCCAAATTGTGGTATTCTCAAACATATTCTAAATTAAATGATGCAATTATCTAGAAATACTGAGGTTACGATCTTGTTTCTTTTTGTTTTGGTGATTGGATTGAAGTAAGAACAATACAGCGGGCGTAACAGAAAAGGAACAAACTACGGAGGCGAGAGGAGGCCTACGATCTTGTTCTTTGTTGTTGGGATACATGCATGCATGCCAGTACCATGCAGGCTATCAGGAGCTTGATTATTAATTCTGCGGTTCTGCTTTTATTCGTTTCTAAAACTATTCTTTACATGGGACACAGATAACAAATATGTGGTCCAACATTTTCCCCGTGTTCTTATGCGGCAAGTAAATCTTTGAGAGGCAGAACTTAGCGTTAGTAGTTACTTCAAGAGTGTCTTACGAGTTGTCGCAATCGGCAGCATGATTTTCTGTCACGGATATGGCAACGCCCGTTATGTGGCAATACCATATCCCACCAATAGTTTATTACGGCTCGGTATGCCAACTAAATTGAGTATCACACTGAGTATGTATCCTATTGATACCCGATTTGGAGCGTACCAGTTGGATATTGGTATCTAGATAGAAAAATAATAGAGAAACCATCAAGTATACTCAGTAATTTTTTATATTGAAGTCAAAAATTTTTCACATTATCAACCGTATATTCATTGTTTTTGTGATCCTCTCTATGCAGAGTTGGAGAGAATTTTGTGGACTGATTTATGGTTTGATTTTTGACTTCAATAAAATCAAAAAAAATTCTTCACATGGTCAGTCCATGCATAGGTTGTTCCCATGATCCTCTCAATATTGAGCTGGAGAGGATTTTGTAGACTGATGTATGATCAGATTTTGTTTCAATAAAATCGAAAAAAATTTTCTACATGATCAGTCCGTGGATAGACTGTTTTCGTGATCCTCTCTACGCTAAATTGGAAAGGATTTTGTAGATTAATTTTTGACCTGATTTTTGGCTTCAATATCCTAGACATGATTGGCATAAGTTCTGCCTATCACAAGTTGAAGATGTGCAGTACCGAAGTTTAAGTATCAAAAATTTTTATTTGTTAGTAATTGTTTATATCCAGTGAAGTACTTGTGAATGAATTTTTATTTATGCCAATCAATTGTTTTCTCCTTCTTATATAATTTAGTATTGCATGATTGGCGGTCCATTCAAACACCCAAGTAGTGCAACAATCATGCGGTGTCTTTTCAAGAGATGCTGAATTCAAACTCAGTATATCATTTTTCAATGTATAGGACTTGACGGAGAAATGAAAATACAGTCCGTAGATTTGTAAATATTTTATTTTTAATTTTTTAATTATACTTATGCTAAAATGATATGATCATCTATTTGTATCTAAAATAAAAATAAAAAAGCAAAAAGCTCTTTGATATCGGAAATTAAAGAAAAATTAAATCTTAAAGTAACCAAACTTCATTAATTTCAAACATCAAATAACAAACAAATCTGATAGCCACGTACACCATATGAATGATTGGTTCCACTTGGTAAAATATGAGACCGGACAATTAAAATGGTGTGTACACCACCACTCTGGCTGTCTCATTTGTTTGTTCCTCCCGGATCATGAGCAATCAACCATAGTTAAGGCGGAAAATGTCATTTTGCACGCAAAAGCTCCCATGCGGCAGAGGGATCAACTGAAACATCTGCAAGCAAGATCAAAGAAAATTGCCAAATCACAGACTCCATGCCTCCAGCGATCGTAGTAACAAATCCCTTCATATATTTTTGCAAATCGTATAATTTCTCAAACATATTTGCTAAGATGTTTGGAACAACGGTTATAGCGCTAGATCTATAAGGCATGCATTTCATGACATACAATAAGAAACATATAAATATAGTATGATTTATATTTTTTTAAATAAATTATTAGAATAATATGTTATTCTAATAGTGTTAATTTTATTTATTTTTTACTTGATAGACAAAGTTATAATAAATGCTTCATAAAGTCTTTTTTAATTATTTTTGATATAAAATCCAAGAAGTATCAAAAATTTCAAATCTCTTCAAATTTTATCAGCGAGAATTGTTGTTGATTTTTGCACGTTATCAGTATAGTATTACACTGATTTCCAATTTAATGTGAGATGCCTAATGACAAAAAAAAGCTGCAAATGGATCAAATTGGACATCGGCATGGTTGACCCAATGTGATCTGTTTTCATTTTGGGTGTTGGACTCCAAACAAACCCCTTCGTTTTGGTATCATCAGGCTCATGAACAAGATTATAGATCAAGGAGGTTGCTTAGGTTGATTAATTTGGGTGCATAGTCAAGTATGACCAAAACCCAACCTAAAGTGTCCGACTGTACATTGGAAACGGGCTGAGTTTGGAGCTCAAGTTAAATATTTAGTTACCCTTTTATAGCTAAAAATACAATAATGGATATTTAAATATAGTTAAATAAGAGCATGCAAGAAATCGAGCTAGTTGAGATGGAAAAGACAAAAAGAATTACTCCGGGTGAAGGTTCATTTAATAAAAGTATGAAAGAAGGAAAAATCTGGATTTTTGGGCAAGATTGGATGGAGTCTAGATTAGATTAGACAAATTTTTCATTGATCCAAATTAGACTCGGATGATATATGAGCTACAATAGGTTAGATCAAAAATCACAAGACCCATACCAGACCCTATTTTCCTAAATTATTGGGAAGGGTCCTCGTCATGGCTCAAATCGATCAGTTGGTTTTCCTAAATTGAAAAGTCATCAAGAAATGGCGAAAACCCCAAGGAAATTACATGGCGAGGGGGCCACGCATGCTTTCTTGAGTGGGTTCGTAATCTTTCCCTGTTTGTCTTTTTAATGACTCAGCGTTGTTTCCCAAATAAACTATATGAATCTGTATTGGAAACCAAAGAGCTTACATTCCACAAAAAAAAAAAAACAAAAACACATGGATCCTCCATGGTATGTGGTCCACAAATATTATGCATTTCTGAATAGCCATCATCAGAAGATAGATGAGATGATCATTAAATAATATGCACCATACATGATACGTACATATGTATGTATCAAAGTCATCCATCTTCCAATAGTGATTATCCATGACCATGTGGTATTCTACGATGGCTACACCCTAGAGATCCGTGCTCCCAGAAAGAAAAAAAAAAAAAAAGGAAAGGGCTGAAAATTTACCTGGCTGAACTTAAGCTGGTGCTCCTCCCCCGATAGCTGGAGATTACCACTGACAAACACAAGAATGCCACCACCGAATGGTGAGAGCTGGCTATCGATGGTGGAGATAAAATGCTTGCACTGCTCAAAAGGGAGTTGTGTGAGCTTCCGCCCAATGTCCTCGACACCCAAAATTCTGACCTCAAAGACAGCATGGAGGTGTGGTGGTAGAGAGTGGCAAGGGCAGCGCGATTGGTGTCGAATAGGTGGTAGTAGTGGTTCACAAAGGCCTTGGCCACCATCTCATGCTGCTCCTCTATGCCCATCTCCACCTTGTCCATCTCTCTCCCTCTACCTCCTACGCCACTCTCCTCTTTTATGTTGGTGCTGATAAGCGTCGTATGAGGATGTTATGTTGTCATGTTTGGGTCATTGGGGGGCTGTAATATAGTGTCAAGGCTTCACCATACACCATTGGGTAAAAGATAGGGGAACAACTGTTTCCTAGTCCTTCTATATGGTAGACCTTCACTTTTGGAAAATTATTGGTGTACCTTTATTTGCTTTATGTAAAAATGTACCATGCTTAACTCCAAAGCAACTTCCAATCATCTTTTTTTATGGTGTGGGGTGGGGAGAGGAAATCTATCTAGCTTCCTGATCATATTAAAAGGTACAAATGCAGTGAAAGCCATTTATTGTAGAACAAATATAATTAGTATCTTTTCTTTCTTTTCTTTTTTTTTTTTTTTTTTTTGCCATTCAAATTATAATGGGGTGTTTCTCTGTGTAAGTGATGATTTGGTGTATGCATTACAAGTAATAACAGAAGCATCATAAATTATTTCATGAAAATGATAATGCAATATCCTCTCCTAATGATGGCAGTTATGGACAAAGAAAAAGCCATTTCATTAATGATGATTGCCATAAATCTAGAGGAATATTTTTTTCTCCCCGATGCTTTTCTCTTTTTCTCTTTTTTTCTGGATAAGACCCCTGATGCTTTTCGTGATCTATTCGGATACAGAAAGTGACAGTATTGTAAAAATTTATTTGCAAATGGCCATTTCAATAAGTTCCTCAAACACAATTCAAAGACGGTCAGAAAAAGGAAGGGTCGGGATTGTATCTTTCACGTGTAAGAATGATTCCTTCTTTCCCAACGTCAACTGTTGAATTTCATAATATTTTTTTTATATAAAAAGGAAAAAAATCGGAATACTTTGAAACTATGTAATATATGATCCAATGGTTAATGATATGAAAAAAAATAAATCACTTTTTTGCACAAAAAATAGAGCCCTGCCCAAAAGAGATGCCGGTCGATGGCGTTTCCACAAAAAGAACCTTCCGCCTGCAATGGGGGAACCAAAAAAAAAAAAAAGCATCGAAGAAAAAGAAGGGCGTCTGTACCAAAAAAAGGAGAAGAAGGCGGCGCTAACAACACTCCAACCCTTTGACGGATATCCCCCATTCTTTCTCTCTCTCCAAGTGGAGAATGGCATACAATTCGTGCATGGATGAGAACGGAGTGCGTTTAGCGCTCGGGGAGGAAAGGTCGCTGCACCACGTGGAGGTCGGCGTTCGCTTTAATAAAGAAGAGATTCTGCGATCCTGCGGCCCAAATTAAGGACACACGTGTGATAGACGTCGTGCACCCAATTGGCACGTAACATTTTATGCGCTGGGCCCACAAAACAAACCTTTTGGATGCTGATTGCCGGGCCTCCACTGGCTCCACTTCCGAACTACGAATAAATAAATAACATAAAAATAAAGGTATTTACTTGCACCGGCTAAACCGGCTCCCACTTATCCTACCATCTCAATCACATTTTTTATTGTCTTTATTTATTTATGAGAGGAAGGAGATTAGGTTACCTAATTTTTTTCAATTTATTTTGATAAGTATTTTTTTTATTTCTTCCATAAAAATGAGATTATCTTTTCTTTTTTTCCCCTCCTTTTTAGTTGCATTCCAATCACAAAATTGGATATTGATTCATATAAACTGATTATTGTGTGAGACTGCCGACTAGAGGTGGGGAAGAGTTACAATGAAGAATCAGAACAATGGATTGGAGGTGTCAGATAAAATTTGATGGTCCCATATATTGCATCAGTGATCAAATATAATTTGCAATTATCAAATATAATTCATCGATTATGTGACACCTATCCCTCCTTTCCTTATGACGCCATTGCATTGGGTTGCTACAACAAAGTATAGATGTTTCTGGCTAACAATTGCTACCATGGGCTACCAATTGCCCTTATGTGACGGTAGATTATTTTTTTGGCCCGCTTGTTTTTCTACCTTGCTTCTACTTCTGGTTACAATTACCATCTGCTTCTTTGCGTGACATGGATTTCTTAGAAGATTCTGGCTTACAAGCAATCCTTGTCCTTCCTCACAGCTCTCCCAAACCACACCCAGTTTCATTCTTTCTTTTCAAGAAGCCACCTGAAGGCATTATCGGGATTTGATCAGGTATTCCAAATTAACTGTCCCAAATCTCGGCTTCTCCTCTAACATCACTCTCAGTATATTTTCATTGCTTGGCAGGGGACATGAAACCACAATACTGTTCTACCATCATGAAATTTGGAAAGACTCCATGGAATTCCCTCAAGCTTCATATGAGCTATGCACTTTGTTACCATCAAAGGATAGAAAATCTTAAACGCCATCTCGAAAAATTGGAGGCAAGAAGAGAAGATAACCAAGAGAAGGTAGATATAGCTACTAAGAGAGGAGAAATCATCAATAACGAAGTGCAGCAATGGCTTAAAAACTTTGATACTGTCCATCAGGATATGAGAAGATTGGTGGACTCGGTGGACGACAACAAATGCTGCAGAGGATTGTTGCCGGATATGTGCTTCCGTTACAAGCTAGGCAAAAATGCTGAAAATAAGATGGCTGTAATTAAGCAGCTCTTAAGCGAAGGTAATTTTGAAAGGGTGTCACATAGCCCACCTCCTCCAATTAGTGGTCCCTTGCCTTCTACTCAACTAGCTGAGGATAGCCCTCCCCTCCAATTAGTGGTCCCTTGCCTTCTACTCAACTAGCTGAGGACCATTCATCCACAGAATCAACTATTAGTAGAATTCTGGATGCACTGAGAGATGATAAAGTTCACATAATTGGAGTATATGGCGTTGCAGGTGTTGGCAAGACGACTTTAGTTAACGAAGCTGTAATGCGAGCACGGGGGAGGGACTCATTGATGAGGTGGTGATGGTCACTGCGTCCCAAAATCTAAGCATGAAAAGATTGCAAAATGAGATGGCAGAGAAATTAGGATTGAAGATTGATGAGGAGAGCGAGTCGGCAATTGCAGCCACACTTTCAGCCAGACTGAAAGATATGAACAAGATCCTCATAATTTTGGATGATCTATGGGACAGGTTTGATCTTAGCAATGTGGGAATTCCATGTGGAGGTGAACAAAAGGGCTGCAAGGTTATAATTACATCTCGGAGCAGCAACGTTTGCAGGGCAATGGAGTGCCAAATGGTCCTTGAAGTGGGAGTTTGTCAGAGAAGGAATCATGGGATCTGCTGAAGAAGGTTGCAGGGAATGTGATGGAATCACCAAAGCTGGAAGAGGTGGCAAGGAATATTATCAAGGAATGTGGAGGTTTGCCTCAGGCCATCGTGACTGCTGCACAGGCGATGAAGCAGAAGAGTACTATGCTACGGGAGATGAGACGGCGCCCTATACCCATCGCATAGAACCGAGGCATGCAGGGCCAAGGTGTATAAATCTGTTCAAAACGCAGCACCAAATAATCGTTGATTGATGTAACCAAATATGCATTCAGTGTCTATCTTATTTGTTTATCCATTTATTTATTTATTTATTTATTTGTAATGTTATGTCTCTATCATATTCCGAACTTGCCATCCGTGTCGGATACGCTTATATAAACCGTAGGACGATGCTTCAAAGATTATGTAAGATCTACAAAATATACAAAATTTTCAAAAAATTCTTAATAACCATGTCAGTGATAAAATTCAAATATATTAGTCTAGCTAAATAAATCCATTATTATTGAATAATAAAGTTTACAAATTTCAAATATCCATCAAGTATCAAAAATTCAACTCAACAACTCCAACAATCTTATCACACGCCCCACCGATTTAAAAGAAATAAATATGGTGTGAGTTTTATGATCCAATAAGAATTCCCACACTTACATTAATGTGATAATATAATTAAAAAATAAGTAAATAAATAATATTGGAGTGAAACATAGATCATGAAATCTCATATCAAATATCCAATATATCTCAAATTATTATATATACATATATCATCACAAATATAACCAGTGATTTCATATGACTTATCATATATGTCTTGTTAATAGGATCCAAATCAGTCAATAGTCATCTTAAGTTTTGAACTAACCATGATTTGCCTCAATCTGTGACTAGCAAATCACAATCTGTGCTTCAGTTTGTGGTAGCATACCAAAATATTCATGCTTTAGCCTATTATGGCAAACCATATATAATGCTCATACTTTGCAAATTAAATTATCCATGCTTCGGGATGTAGTGGAAAATCAAGATAATCCCTCTTCGACCTAGAGTAGAAGATAAAATAACCATGCTTGAGCCCATGATGATAAGACAAACTATTCATATTTCGGCCCACAATGGTAAACCAAGATGCCAAGATTTGCCCATGACTTACCATTCAAAGTGTCACGATCCAACCCATGATTGGTAATCCATATCATAGCTGATCGAGATTCTCTTCACCTGATCATCAAATCATTCAGTTTTATTTTGTCAAATAAATATAATTTTCATGCCATAGTTTTTGCTCAATTTCAAAACAATCAATATTTATTCCCAGCAATCAATATGTGATACATGTATGCCATAAAGAATATAGATTTATAGATTCACATCAATAAATCATGCAATTAATAATAATCATCTGGTTCTACTAATAATAATAATAATCATTATCACCGTCATCTAGGCAAACAAAAAATCATCATATATGATATATATATATATATATATATGTATAGACACACATGTGATTATGTAAAGAGATCTTTTTTTCTATCTACAACCAAATGAAATAGAATAGATACTCGATCTGCAAACTCGGAGCTAGGTTTCTGCTTAACGCCTTCTTGTCCCAATAATTATTCACCTAGAGAGCTAGATCTCATCATCAAAAAATAGTAACTGTTCATGGATTATGATAGATGGCCATGATTGATCCGAAACCCACTCCTAGGGCCACATGATGCTGGTTCGGGGCCGATTAAATAATACCAGACTAGAATGTCTCCTAAATCAATCAAAATTGATCTAGATTTTTCGGTCCTTCACCGGTGGACAAGACATTTGGACAGAGGTTGAACGACGAAGAAAATCGAGAGAGAAAATAAAGAAAGAAAGAGAAAGCAAAAAAAGAAAGATAATCAAAATATTATAGTGTCTTTTTTTTTTTCCCTTTTTCTCTCATTCCTTTTATAGATGAAATCCTAGAGCTTTCACTGGATTAATCTAGCAAGCCCTGAGACTCGATTTTCCATCGGAAATTGGGAAGAAAAGGTGACTCCCATGGGAAGTCCCCTTCTTCTTCGGTCAATCTCGTGACCAGCATGTGAGTTCTATTTTTTGCTTTAAAATTCATGCAATGCAATCCCTAGGTCCGGTCAATGGCCAGGCCCTTATACTCACTATCTTTAAGAACAACGTTTCCACCTTTTGTCATTATCTCCATTGACCAATGTAGCAGGAAAAGTGAGCATTCCTAAATATGGCAATTGAAGTCAACCGTTTTTATGCAAAGAAGAATCCAACTTCTTATCATGACGTCAATTGCTTCAAAACTTCCAAAATCAATAAAAATTGATGAAAAATCAACATGTATCACCAGATTAGTATGAGTAGATGTTTAGAGGCTACTTGAGTGCTTGCCTTTCTCGACACAATTGCAACTTGAAATGCTGCATTTGCATTTGCATGTATCATTTTGAGTAACTTGCATATGAAAAACGACAATTACGGTTCTTGCATTAGTTGTTTAGCATGAATAGATTGTGATCACCTTGCAATTGGTATGGTAAGATTACCTCTACCAACATTATCATATAACAATATACTATATAATATAATATAATATGAGATAATATAATTTATGATAGTATATATTGTTATAGAACATTGTAACATGTTATATAATATTGTATAATATAATATAGCATAGTATATAATCTTATATTATAACACAAAATTGTAGTATAATAATACACATAATGAATGTTCTAATATAATGACAATCCATTTAGTTATCATTGATAACATATTAAATAATTTTTATCTTATTCCACTTATAATAGTTACCATACTTGTATATATTCATACTATAATTATGTTATATTATTATAAGATAAATACACGATATTTTGTAATATAATATATTGCCACATGATATTATGATAGTAATCACTATTTTAATATATAAGTTACACTAAGAATATTGATAATTATTATAATTTAATTATTAGTAATGTTCTTATTATTATTAAAGAAGGAAGAGGATTGCAAGAATCCTTCAAGGCTCAATATGAAGCTTGCTTCAAGAGGTGTGACTATTTTTGTTGCATCTGCAGACATAGCTAGAGAACTTGAGGATCACTTTCAATTACCTGCACCCCATGGGATGTTGCATTCGAGGCTTAGATGCAAGGAATCAAATAGCTCGAGCATTGAGAGATTTTGTGTGCTCAAACATGACCAAGCTAGTTGCGAAGATAAGAGATGTTAGTTATGAAGGCGAGGGTTGCTGGGTTAGGACGTTGCCGCCTACAGAGGCACGGGACACTACCTAGTAGGATCCTGGCCAGTAGTAGAGGCGAGGTATGCCGAGTCGAGTTGTGGCAGGCAATGGAAGCGAGAGAGATGCAGAATTGGGTCATGGCCTGTAGAGGCGGAGGATGCTAGGTTCGTCTCATGGCCTCCAGAGGTGAGGGAGATGCAGGGTGAGTCATGGCTATAGAAGCGAGTAATGCCAGGGTGGCTAGTGGACATGGAGGCAAAGGAGACACCGAGCCAAAAAATTTTAGTTAGATTTAATCTACCAAGTGTGCTATAGACAAAGCTAATGTAGAGATGCCACAATAGTAGATAGCAATATGTTGAATGATTAAACAACGGTATGTTGAGGTAGTTACAAAATTAAACAGTGGTGTATTGAAAGAGAGATTTTTGGATGTATTTAGTCTACCACATATGCTACAGATAACGTGAATGAGAAAATGCCATATTAGTATTTGAAATTTAAAATTTATAACCACCTCAATATATTTTTAACTTGTAACCACCTCAACACATCGTTATTTAACCCCTCAACATATATCTACGTTCGTGGCCATGACTCGAGTCTTGGCATTCCTCGCCACCACATATAGAACTTGACTAGGTGAAAATATTTTGGATAGACTTGGTCTACTATATGTGCTGTAAACAAAGCTAATGAAAAGATACCATACTAATATTTAAATTTAAATTTGTAACTATCTTAACACACCGTTGTTTAACCTTGTAAATATCTCAATATATATACCGTTGTTTAACCACTTAACATACGGTTGTATAGGTTGTGGTATTTTTTATTGGCTTTATGTATAGCATATGTGGTAGAATAAAGTCTATTCAAGAATTTTTCGTGTTGAGATGGTTACAAAATTTTTAGATTCAAAATACTAATGTAGCATCTTTTATAAGCTTTGTCTAAAGCACATATAGTAGACTAAGTCTATCCAAAATTTTCCGTAGATACATGTTGTGCTTACAAAAGGAAATTCTTGAGTGGACTAAGTCTACCATGTGTGCTCTATATAAAGCCAATAAAAAAATAATACAACAACATATAAAGGTATATTGAATATTTAAGCAGCAATATGTTGAGATGGTTACAGAATTTTTAAATTAAAATATTAATGTAGCATCATTTTATTGGCTTTGTCAGTACTACATATGATAGAGACAACACTAACACATCTCAGAATGGTTGAGTCTTTGTGGTCGCGGAGGCTATGTCTGCGTTGTTGGAAGCCGGCCTTATCTTCTGGCCTTTCTCAATGTCGAAATCTTGTTAGGCCAGGTGAGCCTTGAGCCCTTGTTGTCAAATGGCTAGGTCAGAGATTTCTCGTTGTTGTAATTGGCCTCGCATGTTTCAATGTGGCTGCCTGTTTCTGGGTCGCTGAGCGGATAACCCAACCTTGAATAAAACAGCCCAGTTTAAGGTCACTTCAGTTGAATCATCTACCCGTCTTGAGCCAGTTCCTGCCCCCAGTCTTCTTGCAAACTCTTGGGTACATGGCGGAACGTTGTCAAGCGTGCCGGACATGCTTCCAGCTCCCCCAAAGCAACAGATGATTTCAATCTTGGAATATGAGGAGAAAAACATCAAGACGAGAATAAATTCTTGATGATGGGGAGATACCTGACTTGGACTTCTTCCTATGGACAGATACTGGAGCTTCTACATTCTTATTTTGTCTCGTTGGTTTTGGTATTTTTTTGGTTGACAGTATCTTATGAGGCTGTCTTTTGGAGTGATTTTTCTTTTTTTTTTCGATGAATATTTATTAATTTTTTACGGCCTCGGTTTATTTGTACAAGAATGAACTTCTCATGTATTGTTTCTAGTTTCGAAGTTCAGATTTGTGACTTTAGACCCTTTCTGCTCTTTGATTTGATTTCATTTGCTCCACAAAACGTGGGCCTAAAGCTCTCCTATTGCCTCTGAAAAAAATTGTAACTTCGAGTCCTCATTGCTCATGTAATATTATCGAGCCCGTGAAATCTTTGGCATTTTGCATAAGTGTAGCTATTGATTTTAGTAATTATATGTAAACTATTTTTAACTGATCAGTGAGTATATAATACATTAAAGAGCTTAAAGAACAGAAACTTATGGAATGATCAAGCTTCATGAAACAGTTGTTAACCATAGCTATAAAATATTGATAAGGATTTGACAAACAAAGTGAGTTGTGGTTGATCTCAGTCTGTACATGTGTTTTGATGTTGAGCTGGGCCAAGCTCGCGTGTATAGTTTTATTGGGCCCTTATATGGCTTGAATTCTGGCATTCTTAAAATTGAGTCTTGGTCTTGGACTCTCGTCTAGCACAGGGGCCCTAAAATTTTCGTGAAACTGCTAAAAACTTGACTGAATAAATCATGCCCATTACCGCTGAACTCTGGAATCAGACTGAGATCGATATGGCCGATGTAATAATGAGGTCGGTTTTCTTCTGATATGTGGTGAAGATTCGAGTTTGTAGCTGTTATAGCTCCTCGGTCAATAGACAAATCTAAAGTAAAATTCTTTTGTCGGAATTTTCTGACAGAAGATCTTCTGTTGTTCAAGTCGGCTAAAATTCAAAAAATAATAAAAAAAAGAGTGAGTTAAGAAAGAGAGCGGGAGCTATTTCACAATTTCTTTCCGGATCTTTGTCCTTCGCTATTTATAGAGTAGCCATTATCAACGTAGGCAAGACATGCAATAATTGCATAAAAATGGCTATTATTATGCTTAACTGCATAGTAACAACTACTATATAATCTCATAGTTATAATTATTTAAATGCACGATAATTATCGAGCGGACGTAACTACCATCTATATTTTGGACTGGCATAATTGTATTTTCAGCTCATCTACGTTCAAGATGAATGAGAATGGATCTTGTTAAGTGGGCTTTACTTTGGTTGTTATCGAGGATAGGCAAAATATCTGCCACTCCTGTGCCATTTAAACACAACTAACGTTTTAGCTGGTCTTGCTTGGTTGCACGGTCCAAATGAATGGAATGGAACCGCTTATTCGAGCTTTATACTTGGCTGGATGGAAACTAAATATGTCCAATTTAACTCGAAAAAAAAAAAGGATAGAAAAAGAAGTGTCTTTCCACGATTGAAAGCATGAAAAAGAAGAGAAGTGGCACTTTTCAACAGAAAGAACAGCATTAGTATGGTGTTATTGATCAAGGGCATATTCCAGTATTCCCTATTCAAGTATTTCGAAGGTGCAGGGGAAGGAATTCTACCAAAGAAAAAAAATAAAAAGGCTGGGGGAAATGAAGGAAGATGGGAATCCCCTAGATGTGCCCTTCCACGAGTCCCTTTTCACACACACACACACACAAGATCATTAATAATTTATTAGTTAAAGAGAGAAAAAAAATTAAACACACTGTTGGACATATTATTGTTACACATGAAATGCAGAAAAGAACCCAATACACGTCCCCCATCCTCCACAATGCCCATGCCAAGCTCCTCTCTGGCCTCACGCTTCACCTACTTCAAGTTCTGCACCTCCTATGTCAACTACTTCCTCCTCTGACACCCACCTCCTCTTCTCCCTGTGTGGCCCTCTTTATCTGTCTCAGCCTTTCTCCATAACTCCCTCGTCCACACTCATGATACTCTCTGTCGTCGCAACGTTACCCTCCTCCTTTGCCACATGTTCCATCATGGCTCGCTTCTCGACATCTATACCTTCATCTCCCTCTATTGGCCACCCTTTCATTCTACTAGCCTCACACCTGACCCCTCATCATGAACTTCCTTATTCTAAGTACTGCAATTTTGTCTCTGCATGTCAAGTGTTTGGAGTTGTAAACCATAAGAAGAAATAGATCCATGGAGACTATTTTCCCGCTCACTATATTCACACCAGTCTCCACAAAGATGTTGGGTTGATATAGACAATATTCAAGTAACTTTAATCCACGAGCCTAACAGAAAATCTAGTCCAATTCTATTTGATTCTTTCTCTCTCTCTCTCTCTCTCTCTCTCTCT
>KE504913.1:146320-165428 GCA_000441515.1 Elaeis oleifera
AATTACTTATTTGTATTCTTCTCTCTCTCTCTCTCTCTCTCTCTCTCTCTCTTTCTCTGTATATATATATTATAAAATCTAATTTATTAATCTAATCTAGTTAAAATAGATAAATAAATATTAAAAAATCTGAAAAACATTCGATACAACATTAATATGTGGAATAGGGCCTTACAATTAGCCATATAACTTGCCATCTCGCCAATAATACCATTTGTTTCTCTATAAAGATGGATCATTTTGAAAGAATACAGAATAGAATATAGGATAAATATTTGATACATATTATTCATGCAATCAATATCAAAACTCATCCATATTCATTAACAAGTTGCTAAATTAATTAATAATATTATTACAATGGATGGAAGATTATGATTTTCTTTTGGTGTGTGTGTATATCTTAAGATTGTAATTTAGAAAAATAAAAAAATCAAGAGATGTATTTTTGACAAAGAGTGACAAATGGATAGGATGGGCTTGAACGACGATTGGGTCGTATAAATATCAATTTATCCTTATTATTAATTAATTTGATCGTATATTGAAATTTCATCTATTTTTATTAATAATAATCTGATTTAGCTCTCATAATCAATTTAATAAACAAGTTTGATCAAATAAATATATTAGATATATTTAAATAGATTAAATAAATTTTAGATCAGGTTGCAATGACATCGTTACAATCTAACAATTAAATGAGTTAAATAAATTAAATAAATCAAGTTTAAAATCCGAATCCGTCCAATTCAATAAATGTGTCATATTGGATCCGTTTTGCGAAAATTCCAGTGAGAGGTTGCCGCTGCGGCCCCGTCGGTATATAAGCGGAAACCCGTCCATGCGAGATCGTATCAATCCACCGCGGGCCCAAAGAACTGGGACCCAAATGGATCTCAAGATCCCCCGCGTCCTCCTCCTCCTCGTCGCCGTTGCGGCCCTCATCTCCCTCTCCTCCGCCACCTCCCCAACCGCCGATGACCTGGTGGCGGAGCTGGAGACCCTCCGGTCCCAGTCCCCCTCCGGCGTGATCCACTTCGACGACAGCTCCGTCGCCCGCTTCCTCACCTCCGCCCCGTCCCCGCCCCTACTCCCTCCTTGTGTTCTTCGGCGCCTCCAAACCCGACCACCACCTCCGCCGCCTCCGCTCCGAGTTCGCCCTCGTCTCCTCCTCCTTCGCCGCCCACCATGCCTCCTCCCGTCGCGTCTTTTTCTGCGACCTCGAGTACCAAGAATCCGAGTCCTCATTCTCCCTCTTCGGCGTCACATCCCTCCCCGACATCCGTCACGTCGGTCCCCAGCATCGCTCCCTCCGCGACTCCGATCGGATGGACCCGTCGGATTTCTCCGGCCTCGCCGCGTCCATGGCCCAGTTCGTCGAGGCCAAGACCAGCCTCCCCGTGGGCCCTATCGTCCGCCTTCCCTGATTTCCCCTCGACAAATCGCCTTCTTGGTGGTCGCCCTCCTGATCTCCGCGCCGTTCTTGATCAAGAGGATCCTCGAAGGGAAACGATGCTTCACGACCGTCGGCTCTGGATGGGTCTCACGGTGTCCGTCTACTTCCTCGGCGTCGCCGGCCTTATGCACAACATCATCCACAAGATCCCCATGTACGTGAAGGATCGGAAAGATCCGAATCGGCTCATCTTCTTCGTCAAGGGATTCGGGATGCAGCTCGGCGCGGAGGGCTTCGCCGTAGGGTTTCTGTACACGCTCGTCGGGTTGATAGTGGCGTTCGCGACGCATGTGTTGGTGAGGATGAAGAATGAGGCGGTGCAGAGGGGGTTCCTGCTGGCGGCAATGCTGGTGGTGTTCTGGGCGGTCAGGAAGGTGATCTATTTGCATAATTGGAAGACTGGGTACACAGTACATACCTTCTGGCCGACCAGGTGGAGGTGATGGAGATGTAGATTGGAGTGGTGGTCTTGCTCCCTAAACAATAATTGTAGGTTGGTTTAAGTTTGCATCTTTTCCTCTACCTTTCTAATTTTGCTTGGAAAATCGCAAGTTTAGGTCAGCTATTGACTAATATGATTGTAGAGTACCTATGAGCAAATCAGGATATATCCAGGAAAAAATTCTGTTACATTATAGAGTAAAATCTTATTGCACCAAATATGCCAATTATTTTGGAATTGGAGTTGAGATCAGTTCAGGGTTGAACCACAGCCCACACTAGAGTGTTTGAAATCGGCTAGAATCATAAAATAACTTTATGGAAATCTCTAAAGATAATTTGTTCCAAGCTGCACCGTTTAGTCTTTAATTAAGATATTTGAATCTGTACCTTTGTATGATAATGACATTGTGGTCGAAAATTAGTAATATATTTTTTGAAGAAAACAATGCTGTTTCTGCTGTGTATATTCAGCCACTTTCCATGGCCATCAAGTTGCTGCCACAGTTATTCAGGCTTCGCACTTGTTAACTCTAAATCTCCTATATATGTTTGGTTCTTATTCTGCACTTGTTAAGGTTTTCACCCAACGAGTTGAGATCCTGTTGCCTTTTCATATTCCTTTCTTCCCCTTCTATGGTCAACACATATCAAAACATTTTACGTCAAAGTAATATTTAGATGATGCAGTTATCAAATTTTTTGTTTTGCTAAAATTAGATCAAAGTTGTGAACCAATTATCTGATATCCTATTGTGAATAAAACTGGGATACCAAAAGTCCACTACAGCCTCAGACCATGAATGTAAATATGAAAAATAATGCCCAATGGATTTATCACTGCATGATCTTACATAATCTAATGATTCATATTGATTTGCTAGAATTATTTGACATGTGTTGGTCGTAGATAAAAGAAGATGCGATGAGCTGATACTATCTCAAACTCGTAAGATAAAAGAACTTTACAAATCAATCACATCTTATGTGATCTATTAATAAAATAGATTAAATGATGCATATAAGAGTGAATTTTATGCATCAGTCATTGTGCCTGGGGTCTATAACTTTTGTCATTTTGACTTGGGATTATGTATCTCATGTGAAACTCAATCTTACAAATTTTGTCAATAAAATTGCAATGATGATTCAATTTTTGGGATTGCAAATACAAAATATTGTCTCTTGAAGTTGGTTATTTGCTATAGATACTCATAGTTAATGTTGGTTTTGTAGTGTAAGAGTTAGGATATGGCCTTAATAGCTGTAATGTAAGAGTTAGAATGTTCAGATGTTGAAAACAGGAGATGATGCTTCACCTAAGTTGGAAGGGTCCTGCAACAAACTACCACATTTGGTGAGTCATCACTGTTTGTGCTGTCTAAATTGAGTGATGTCAAAGAGGACTAACTAGCTCTGGAGAATCTGTAAAGAACTGAAAATTCAACTGTGTGAAGCATGCGTGAGTGAGCTTATGCAACACGTACAATTTGACAAAACTCAAGAACAAAGCATGATGCAATAATTTTGATGTTATGAGTTGTAAATTGAAGAGGCAAAATTTCTCTTTTTTCCATTATCTTTACCTTCTAGGTTCTTGCTAAAGATAAATCAGGTGAGAAAGAAAGAGATATTTGTGTTTCATTAGTTATTGACATTAATGTCCACAAGGATGATTGGTGAAGGAGATTTAATCAATCTGTTGGTCTGTGAAAAGTTACTCAAGTTGAAAATTTTCTAGTTGTTGTGATTAAGGACTCGTGTAGTGTTTTGGAGGCGTTATATAATTAGACAGATCTGACCAGTTTCTTTCTACTTTAGGATAGTTCTTTTAGCTGTTGCCCTCTAAGCTTTGGTCTACTTGTGCATCAAATTACATCAAACATTGTATTTTCCCTTCCATTTCTATTAGCCATTTTTAAAGCTTATCATCCAGTTCTTTCTTTTTGTGGTGCTTATGCAAGCTAATGTGATATATCCTTGTTCAGATCTTAATCCTCCTGCTTTCCTTCTCCGTCCTCCTGTTATCAGTGTTTCTCTGGTTCCAATACAAATCCTGATATATCTTCTGCTCATCTACCTAGTTTCTGCATCAAAGAGCTGGAACCATCACTCCTTTAATACATGTATGAAAACCAAGAATTATTCTCCCGATCACCATTTTAGCATGAAACAAGGAAACTCTTTTTCCTCATCATACAATACACCTCATACCCTATTCTGATATTTTACACTTCTGCAGGTAGAAAGAGGTCTTTCTTGGTCCTATCTTTAAATTAGTTTAAAGTACTTAGCTGGTACTTAGGTAGAATTTTGGGCGAGTCAAATTGCTCTGTGAATTGTTGAATAGCATGGTTTCACTGAGAGTTCAGATAGCTATCTATGAATGCATATTCTTTTGTAGACCAACTACTCTTGAATTTGATGGCATCTTACCCTGTTTATCAAAATGTTGTTTATTTGTTCGATGCTTGTTTTATCTCTAAATAGTAGATCATTTATGATATGATATGATATATTAATAATTCTTACTCTTTTGACTTGTACTCCCAAGATAACTGCATGTTTATTTAATACCTAGTTGTGTCAGCAAATCCTTCATTTTGAATTATGTGCAACCAGGAGACAGAATTTATAATTGGATTCATGTGATATCGAAGCTTTTGCAAAATTTTGTGGACAAACTGCTCGATTGTGTTGATATTTGTAAGTGATACTGAAATCAAAATAGTGGTTTCTCTAGGTTGAATGGTTTCATCTGGAATTTTTGTGCTCATTTAGTTCAAATATGATGTATTGACAGCATATTGATCTTGATCTTGGAGTTGCATGAATTGAATGGATTTGGAAATATGGGTGAAATCATTCTATATTACATTGTTCCATTGGTTTCATATTCATCTAACCATTGGTTTCATCGTCCCGATAGATGATCCTGCTTATTTGGCTGCATGATTTTTGTATAATTTTCTGGATTTCAATTTACTTTTTTTGTAAAACACTGAAATATCTGAATTACTGATTTTTTCTTGTTTCACAAGAATGTAGCTGTCACTTATATACTGCGCCGCTATCCAGTGGCTTCTGATGTATAATGCAAAACAGTTTTGGTTAAATCTCAAGTGTGGGATATTTGTGGTTTAAATGGGAAAGAACTGGGCTTATTTTAGCATATACACAAAATATATTTTGACTGACAATTTTTTTTCTCTCTCGGCTGTAGCATCTGATTGGTATTTTGAGATTGCCTTGCCTTCCAATATGTGCAACTTAAGATCCTTGATAGTATTTCGTGGAAAGATAAGGAGGGAAGTTTACGTTCCTTCTGTTTCAAGCTTATGTGATTGCTGAGAAGGCAAAGAAGAAGCAGGTCCACAGGTGCCTTATGTTTCCCACCAGTATCAGGATGATCCAACAATGTGGTGGACAAGCATTCATACAGCCCGCTGTGCGCTTGACCCCTTTGTGAATATTAACCCTCATATTTGTCTAGTAATATTTGATGGTGGTAGACAGGTTTGGGTGGCACTTAATTCCATCCAGGATGTTGGACACTATATAGGCTTTGCGAATTTATGGAACCTACATTGAGTTGTGATGCAATTTTCTGTACATATATTCTAATAAATGATCTTAATTTCCCAATCCTCATGCTGTTTCTTCAATGCACTGTGCAGCAAACCTCGTTCATATTACCAGATTTTTGCATTGGAGTTGTATGTTTTATCCCTTTGCTGATATGGTCAATCATGTGCGGCATGTGCTAGACTCTGATATCTGCCAATTTTTCGGGTCTCATGTTATTCTAAACATTAACTTTGTTGAGGTTTGAAATTTGCCTGTCAGCTATTCTGGGTTTCATTTTGTTATTTCAACTTAGAACCATCGGATCAGCTTGCTCTTCTTCATGATCATTTTCTTATTCAATAAAGATTCTTTTAACTGAAACTATTATTCGTCTTTATGAGCATGTTCCTTGGTTTCCCAGGTATTGGTAGCCTTCATGATAGGTGCTGTCATGCTTTGTTCTTAACAAGCTCCTTGTTCTGTATGGCAGTTGGATTGACATAGCAACCTTGAGTATTGTAACAAAGCTGATGTGAGCAAACAAATAAGAGCACCTAACAGCCAGCAAACTACTTGCTTTTCTAGCCAAGAAATGATCAAGATCCAGTGATGAAGAGCTGTTGTTGAAGAGAGACATCTTCATTGACATAGACAATAAAGAAACAGGTTACAGCCTTGATGGAGCAGTAGAACATCCACCATCCTGCAAATCTAAATAACCTGCTAGGCTGCTCAAAAGATGACTTGCAAAACTATTTTGAACTAAATGACAAAAATGAAGTAAAATGTCATTGTGCTAAAATTTTGGAGATCAATAGGTTAATCAATTCCCAGAAAGACATTAGAATATAAGCTGAAGTGAAAATAGTATGCATTATCATCAGTTAAATACTAATTATTAATATCTTCCATATCGTCTCTGTGTTACTGACATACCGCACTTGACGTACTTCCATGTCATTCAGATATTTGGCTGGAATGAATATTTTTTTTCTGTATAAACTGGTGTATATACTAAGGGTATCAGAGTTGCAAAGGAACCAAGGGTCTCAAAGGAGCCCAAAAGTCTGAGGCAATGTACTACTTCCCAGGCTGACACTGAATGTTGTTGAGTAATTATCTTTCAGTCCAGCTGCAGCCTTTTATTTTTATTTTATTTTATTTATTTATTTATTTTGCATATGTTCCCTGAGACTTGATGCTTCTTCCCGGTGCCCATCAGCTGCATTTACGCACTTCGGTACTCAAGACTAACCCATTCTAAGTAGCTGATGCATGGATCATGCCGGCGGGAACCGCAACTCTTGAACAGGTAATGGTCTTCCATAGGCGAAGTCATCTGGCTCAATTTCTGCTATCTTCACTTGATCATATACTTCAATAGCTGACTCATAGGAACTCTCCTGACCATAACCCAAATCAAAGCATTCCATGAAACAATATCCTTTTCATCAATCCTCTAAAAACCTGTTGAGCGCTGACTAATGCACCACAATCTGAGCACATAGCGACCGCAGCATTGCCCGCTAAGCCAGATGCTTCAAGACCCGTCTCAATTACTTGGGCATGGACTATAGAAGGAGAGAACTAGGAACATTAAGCTGTTGCTATGCATAATTAAGATGCTCCGGGGGTTGTTTTGGAGACTTGCGTGAAAACTAAAGAAAAAATTGTTAAGGCAAATTTTATCCTGGATATAGTGGGGCCCACCTGCATGCATGCTCGGACGGACGTCCAGGCGCCATAAAGCCAGGAATGTAATTACGAGTATTCAAAGAGCCTTCATGTCTCAACCCGTTTGTTTTGTTCGTGAAAAAACGTCATACCAACTCATGTCGAACGTTTGCTCTGAGTTTTTTTAGTTTTTTTTCTTTTTTTTAATTTTTAAAAAAAATGAAGGGTGAAAATATCCTTGCTTTCCAACAGCCGAGAATTGGGATGTGGGAAGCTCCATTTTCTATTATTCTAATTTTTATATGTAGGATTTCTTCTATGCAGCTATGCTTGTATTTCTTAACGCCAAGAAGTGACTCCTTTGTCGTCTTTCTCTTCCTCTAATTTCTTTTCTGCCGGCCAACTTCTTCTCGACTCTCCTCCTTCGACTCCTCCAAATTAACCCCTCTCAAGTTTCTATTCCTCCGAACCCGTCTTTCAGCACCCCCTCCTCGTGGAATACTAATAAGATGAACAACCTTCTTTCGGTAATAATCTCCTTCCTTTTTGTAGTTGCAAGCGGAAGTAAAGTTTATCTGTTCCAATTTTTTTCCCATGTATGATCTTTTCATGGCCTAAAGTTCTTTTTTTCTTCTTTTGTTTTTTTAATTTGATTATATAATCTTATATATAAACTGTATAGTCTTTCTCTGATTCCTGTGGGGCTTGAAAATTTTGGTGTTTTTGATACTTCTTCTAGAGTTGGTATCAAAATATAAAAGAATTCCTTGTTTAAGGGAGTTTTGTTATTTGTATACACGGACTTTGCACTGGTTTTAAGGGGTAGGAACTTGTTAAACTTCTTTATATACGTATGCTGCTGCTTGTATACATGAATTTCGCATCACTTTTACCAACAGAACAAATTGGCACCGACGGAAATCAACTTCTTCAAGAAAACAGTTTCGTTTAGTTCGATTCCTTTTTGCTCGATTTGTAGTTGCTGAAACTAAGGTACATGCCTTTGAGTTGAGTATGCAGCATAGTCATCAAAATTATACTTAGTCCATGGTTATAATAAAGGGCAACTACAATTGCTCAGAGATTTTCTATGGAGATGACACTGAATTGGCTTGTTGGATGACTTCGAAGTGATTCATAAAATATACCATGAAGAGTCTAACAAACCATAAAATTTAAGATGTTGATGGCTTTCATTTCGAGGGTCATAAATTAGACACTTAAACTGAATAGAGGTTCATATGTAGGATATTCTTATTTTATTTGACATATAGCTCAACCTTAAGAACCTGAATGGCAAGTATAAACTGATTCAGATTGCTCCAAAGGCCGCAGGGGTACATCTGTTCAATAACTAGAAAGACATTTTCAAGTTGGATGGCTTCCCGTTGACTTTCAAAATTGCCTGATGCCCAAAGTTATAGGTGGGGACAACTTTCATGTGACAAGTGCCCCTACCATTAGTCATGTAAAGACTGATGATTAGAAGTCAACAAGACATCAACGGGCGTCCAAGCAAAGCAGTGTATTTTGCAATTCATGTACTCCTAGGCTTCTGTTTTATCTTTATTACCCTCATTCAGACCACATAGGCACTTATTTTGTCCTACTACTTCATCACTAATATTATGTTCTTCATGGTGCACTCCATTGCAGGATTCTTTTGTAATGAGCTTAGATCGGTCTCCCAAGGAGAGAGATATTGAATCAGGAATTCAGATTCCAAAAGTAAATCAGACTATGGAATGGAAGATTTTTTTAAACAGGTAGCTCTTACTACGAGCTCAGCTCTGTCTTGTTCTGTCAATATATTACGTATTTGAACATGGAAGCAATAAATATTTTGAATCTAAAGTGATATAAATGTGGTGGCTTATATGTTCAACTTTCCAGGCTTGATTATCTGTTCTATGTCTTCTTTCTTGTTTACCTTACAAATGTACTGTTAATTCATTTTCCAGTTAGTTTTTTTTCACTTGCATGTTCTTTTGTCTTCCTTTCTCTCACGCTTTTAGCTACTTGCCTTGGCATGCATATTTTAAGTAGTACTTACAGAGATGTTAGATTGTGTGTCAGAATGTGTCTTTTCTTGTATCTTCTCAATATATAGTTTGGGTTCTTATGATGTTAGGTTGAACATGTTGAAAAGCTGATGGAAAAGCTATCTAAACACCTTCAAAAACTTCAGGTACCAAGATTGCTTTTTTTTTTTAAAAAAAAAATATATATATATATATATATATATTTCTTAGTTCTTGTAATGCGACCGCTTGAGTTGCCTAGAGCATTTTATTTTATTCCTTCCTCTCTTATACTTATATTTTCTGCATTTCTCAAAGATTACTAAGACTTCTTGTGAGGTATGCCTATCTTATGCTATGAAGTTGCGCAATGACAAGGGAAAGGCATAAGCAGCAATCAATTATAACATGTACAGCATGTGAGGTTAACTAATTATTGATAAACTATACCAGGAAGCTAAGGAAGAGTCTAAGTATGTTACTAAAGCCTCTGCCATGAAAGGTGCGGTTCTCTTTTATTATTAAACTTTCATGTCATATCATGGTCCTCCTCGTCAAATATCAAGCAACATGGTGGCCAAAAATTAATGTTTGATTTATTGCAGCAATCAAGCAGCAAATGGAGAAAGATGTGGATGAAGTGGGAAAAATCGCACGTAACGTCAAAACAAGATTAGAAGAAATTGACAGAGATGTATTATTCATCCTATGTATTTTGTGCCACTTCTTTTTTAAGGATGATATCTTTAGTTTTAGCAGTCCTAACTTGCTTCTTCTCTAGAATTTAACAAACCGAAGCAAGCCTGGCTGTCAGAAGGGAACAGGTGTGGACCGCTCGAGGATGGTTATGACTCTGTGAGTTTTACATGCCATCTATCTGGCATTTCCATCATTTCTATTAAAATCAACTAAGCCAGAAGATTGTACTGTTACAATTGGTCACCTCAATTATTATTATTCCTTTATTTGCAGTGCCTTGAAAAGGAATTAAAGGATAGAATGAATGATTTTCAGGTATATATCAGCTATTATTTCTCAATCCATGTTACGACAATGTCTGTGCCTTCGCTATTGCATCTTCTGATCATTTGATGTCTTTTGCAGAATCTCCGGCAAACTATCCAAGATGAATACAGAGAGGTTGTTGAAAGAAGGGTCTTTGCAGGTTCAAACCTTTCCTCTA
This sequence comes from Elaeis oleifera, assembly GCA_000441515.1. NCBI lineage: Eukaryota > Viridiplantae > Streptophyta > Magnoliopsida > Arecales > Arecaceae > Elaeis > Elaeis oleifera. The sequence goes on from KE504913.1 coordinate 156,666, forward strand.
TCTCCCTCTTAGCTCATAGACTCATATGCTGTGGTTCTCCTTATATTACATTCTTTCTTAGCATTTTTGTCCTTGAACTTATGGCTCAAGATCTTGTTATCTGAACAGTCACCGGAACACGACCAACTGAAAAGGTTAGCCTTAGACCTAATGCAGACTTTTCATCATGATTATGCCCCTCTATTGCACTACTTAGTGACTGCTCAAACCTGTATAGATGATTGACCATCTGATCGAGACTGGAAATAGTGAGCAAATCTTTCAAAACGCAATTCAGGCAGTAGGTCGAGGGCAGGTATGTCCATTTTCTACTGTATGCTATACAGAATATGCAAACATTATGTCTATTGCACCATGTTGGTTATCTACTACCCAATGTCTTCACCCCTCTTCCAAGAAGTTATCTACTGTATGCAGATTTAACCAGTGCTCTGATAACTGATGATGATGCTCCGCAGGTGATTGGCACTGTGCAAGAAATTCAAGAAAGGCATGATGCTGTCAAAGAGATTGAAAAAAACTACTTGACCTACATCAGGTAGCTTCTGTCAATGTCAAGATAATTAAGCTTATTCGTGCAATGATTTGGTTTAAATATTATTTTCTTTCCAGGTTTTCATGGATATGGCAATACTAGTTGAGGCACAGGGAGATATACTAGACAACATTGAGTGTCAGGTAAGCCTTTGTGGTCTAAACATATGTGGTGACAATTCTGCAACAGAATGCTATGATCTATGAATTGAATATTGCTTTTGTAGAGCTTTTGCATGCATGCATGCATGCACATGCATATGAGTGAGCTTATCTCTATTATAAAGTGCATATCATCCTGTTCCTTCCCTTCGAACTATTTGCTTGCTGCTATTGAAAATGTTTGACAGGTTATCTTGTACAGATTATGCAATGATTTGGGTATCCTCAGGTCTCAAAAGCAGTTGATTATGTTCAGACTGGAACAACTGCACTAAGAAGAGCAAAGAAGCTGCAGCATAAATCCCAAAATGGATGTGCTTTGCTATTTTAGTTCCTTTGATTAAAGCATTCATTATTGCGGTCATCATGCTTCAAATATGGACAAAAAAACTACTCTCCCCACTTTCATTTCTCATTTGTTGATTTTATTAACACTACATAGGAACTGTTTCATTGATAGTACACCATGATGGTTTTTATCCGTGTCCCAGTCTGAGGGTACTGTTTGAGGCCAGCTCGTTATCCCCTTGTATTGTTCAATTCTGTTCATTTCATTGCTAATCACTTCAAAGCCCCAGCAAACAATTCCAACAAACTGGGCTTGGACTCCCGTGTTTTGTTCATCTCACAGCAGAGGATGGATGATACTGTTATTGTTGATCATAAGCAGGATTGCAGAAAACTTAGAATCAGGCATGATCTAGGCTCACTTGCTTAAGCAATGGAACCAGATTTTGGGCCTGGATTTTATAGAACAGGGAACCTCCAGGTCAACGATCAATTCACCGTAGACCGATGTAATTGGTTCAAAATAGCCGCTTCTTGAATGTTTCATTTAATGTTTTCAATATTTTCATGTCTTCTCCAACCATGTGTGGCATGGGATTGTGTTATGACTTAGTTCACTGGCTGATAATCCATGTCTTGAAGAAAATTTTGTTCACCGTACCAGGTCTTCTATCCCCCTTTTTTTTTGTATTTCCTAATCCAAGTACAGGGCAATACCCCAAAGTTGCATCTCCTGCTTTTGTGGTTGTATCACAAGCAAGAAATTAAATAGTTTGGTCCTCTTTTCAACTAAGTTCTTCTCTATTACATGAATGGTTTAGTCAGGTTTTCAGCACTTAGACTTGAACTTTGATGAATAATATTTCACTCCTAAAATTTGACTTCAATTCACTCATTGTCAGATGTCCAATCATGAATGGTAGTCATACCTAATTGACCACACTAACAAGGCTAACATCCAAAATTAACCGAATTTGAATCCAAATTGGCTTCATTATGTAATTTTCATGACAACTATGATGCAGGTTTTGTTTGATCCTCATTCTGCGGCCCATTGACACAATGGTTTCCCTCTACTCACAGTTAAGCAAGAGGATGCTATATTCACAAATATATTAATGGCAGGTGTATTATTAGAAATATCATTAACTGATTTACTCTCAAATTATTCATTAAGCTTGTGTACCAACTTACTCATCAATTTTGTTGCTGCCTCTGATGCACTAGTTTTTGCTTGCATTGACATATAGGCATAGCAACTTCACATATTTTGTTTTGCTTTTCATACCATTACAAAATTGAAGGGAATTGATATTTCTTTATCATTTTATTATTTAACTTGTACATGTTTCTCCCCTGCCTCACCTATGTGCGATGCTCCCACACAACAACTTCAGCTAAGAGATACTCAGCGTTTAACCCGAGAGCATGGCCTGAAAGTCCCCCAACACTGCCTCACCAAATTGCTTCACAATTTGCACCACTTCAACAGGACTCTAAATATGATGATCCAAAAATCATCAATCACCTCAATAGGTTTCAAACTCATGATCTAAAAGCATAGATGTACCAAATGCTTGGATTATGCTGATAAGGTTGGCATCTTTGGTTTCACTTCTAGGATCTTAAATACTGATGCTAAGCTCACTTCCACAAAATCCATCTTCAAGCAGTCCGCATTAAATTTTTAGGGGACATGGCAATTTGCCCTCTCCACTTACAAATGATGTTCAATTAAATCAATTGTTGTTGTATTGGCATTTTCTTGTATCTCTTTGATATTTAGATGATGCTGTATTAACTTTTACTGTCAGATCCTTTTTAACAGTAAGAAAGATTTGTTAGTTCTTAGTTCCACCATCAAGATGATTAATCTAGTATAGCGTTATAGTAGCAAGCAGAAACAGAGTGACTGAACACTACTCACTTCTTGAAAAGCTTTCCAAGGACAATGTAAATCAACCCTCACATTAATTATACAGTTAATTGGCGTTTTAGTTGAATAATTATAATGCATTAGTTTGTTAAGGAAGCTCAATCATTAATTTATTAGTTCTTGCAAAGTTAAGTACACCCTCTCAATTTTATCTACTTTTATTTATTTTATTTATTTTTTTGGAACTTTAATCTACTTTACTCACATTGCAATGTCTTTCCAGGTGTCAAATGCGGTGAACCATGTACAGTCTGGAACAGAAGCCCTCCACACTGCAAAAAGTCTTCAGAAAAAATCAAGGAAGTGTATGATGATTGCTATTGTTATCCTTCTGGTGATTGCAGCAGTCATTTTGCTCTCAATCCTGAAACCATGGAAGAAATGATTGAAAGAAAGCAAACGCTCATGACCTTGCCCTACTTCATCCAATTCATTTTGCAGTTACATGGAAAAAGATGGCATGGTACCTAACTATTTTCATTCCGAAGCACAGATTCTTCTAGTTCTTGAATAAATGGCTATAACCTTAATGCTAACCTGGAGTTCCAGTTCAGACATTTGCCTCCTCCTTGCAAAGTGATGGTTGCAGAAGAGGTAATGCGCCACGTCAGTTCTAATCAGATGCACATGATTCGAAGTCTACAAATAGAAACCGACTATAATGTTATTCTCTTCATACTCCAACACGATAAAATTGATGTTGTTTCCCATCATCTTCATGATAAAATAGCATAATAAAAGCATGAATACAATGTAAAGGAAAAATTATGATTTTGCATTCTGTCAGTTCTAATGTCTATAATCATAATTGTGAATTTCATCTAGAAACATTTCAACAGGACTTGCATAAGTTGTCGATCCTTCATATGGAGGCATACTTGCAAGGCATTAACCCAAGAAAATTCTCCGGCATATATTAATTCTATGAATCTGTCACTTGATGTTTGTAGGAGTCAGCAAGAGCTCTGTGTCCTTGCTATATTGTGCATGCTATCAGTAATCAAAACCATAACTCTTCTTACCAAAGGAACCAAAAAATTAATTCTAAACCTGTAACCAATTAAAACTCCTTCATGTAATGTCTGTGAGCGAAGATTATATATTTCATTTGAGAGGCTTTATGACAAAGGTGTCACTCAAGTTTTCAAGTTGAACAAATACAAAGCACATGGAGTTTGTATTGTGGAACATCCGAATGTTGCTAATAAACAATACCAAAAGCATTATTCTTTGACAAAATAATATCAAAATCATTTGATTTTTTCAACTATAGTAACCCATGAAACAGCTGGATCTAGACAAACTACTGAGTTGAAGAAAGAGCTTAATATAGCAAAAGCATAGCAATTTGAGGTGAAAAGGATTCCAACACTTCCAGAATTTATTTTCATGTTTTTTAGGTTTTTTTACAATTCAAGTGCTTCACTCACTACCTAGGATCATGTCCCCACCATGACTGATTCTAGTCAATTTACAATTCTGATCATTTCCGATGCAACCCTCAATATAAACATTAAGTTTGGTTCAGGTTTTCAGGAATTACTTCATTCATTGGTAATTCTCATCCAACAGTTCACTAACTGAAAAAACCGCATTCATAATATTTCTCGCAACTGTCATCGAAGTCTCCCTAGTCCCGCCCTCTGCTTTCAAACCCTTCATATCACCTCGATTGAGTTACTTCAATCTTTTGGACTGTGTGTTTTCCTAGATTGGAAAAAGATTGAAAGAGGGAAGAATTTATTCTAGATACAGTGGACACTTTTAGCAAACAGCTATTATCAGCTCAATCAGTCAAGAAATATGGTTTCAAGAAATATGGTTAAGAATTATCCAGTAAAATATTTTTCTAGAAACCATGCCTAAGGATATTTACATGAAAATTCACCCTTGGCAGCAAAAATCCAATGTAGATATGGTTAAATGAAAAGTTTATGCAGCAACTCCAATTTCCTACAACAGCAGTCTATAACTAAATCATGAGTCAAGAAATCACAATAACCCAAACGAAACAGCTCAACAACCCTCGCAAGTTTCCCTTCCTTGCAAAGAAGCTTAGCAAGAAGCACTCTGTTAAAAGGAATCATAGAAGCAATCCAAGAACACACAAGAACTCAATGATTAGGAACCAGAGAGAGGGTATTATTCTCTCATGCATTTGTTATTGATCAATTTTCTTCCTTTACAATGATTACAATGGTCTGTATTTATTGTAACAAAAATAGAGTCAAACAGAGATGCAATTTCTCTCTCATCTCCCTGATGATCCGCCATCAATCAAGCTATGCATGACACGTGTATCTTCTTCTTTCTCCAGTAACGGCCTCCAACAACGAACAACATTCCCACCTATTCTCATGAACTTCTATGCATCGTTCATAACAATACTCCCCCCTTAAGATTCCTTGTCCTCAAGGAAAAATGAAAGAAACCTGGCACGCAGTTCATCCGCGAACTCTCATGAGGCATCAGCAGGAGAGTGGCCTCTCCAATGAATCTAAAGCTGCTTGGCTGCACTATTTTACGCTTAACCATACGTCGATCTAGGATTGCTTGAGGATAAGCATCTTGAATGTGAGAGATGGATGGCAAGGGAACAGGTGCAGTGGTTAGAGAGCCAGGTTTCAACTGAGAGACATAGAAGACATTGTGAATGGAGGCTTCCGCAGGCAAATTCAACTTGTAAGCAACCTTACCAATTTTGTCCAACACCTGATAAGGTCCGTAATACTTAGGTTGGAGTTTTTGATGGAGAGTACGAAGGGAAGTTTGCCGATTCTGTTGCAATTTAAAATATACCCAGTCCCCACCTCGAACTGCCTGTCTGTTCTATGTTTATCAACTTGTGCTTTCATGCGATGAGAAGCCCGCTGTAAATGGTACTTGAGCACAGCTAAAGTAGATTCACGATCTTGCAGATAAATGTCCACAGAAGAGATGTTGGAATCACCAGAAAATAAGGTAGATGCAACGGGGGAGGTATGCCATACAAGGCTTCAAAAGGAGTGGTTGGATGATGGAGTGAAAGGTAGTATTATACCAGAATTGAGCCAAGGACAACCATTGAACCCAAGAATGGGGTAAGTCCCTTGTCATGCAACGAAGATAACATTGCAAGCACCTATTGACAACTTCAGTTTGCCCATCTGTTTGTGGATGATAGGCCGTGGAGAACTGCAATTGAACTCCCTGCAACTCGAAAAGTTCCTTCCAAAAAACATTGAGAAAGAGAGAATCTCTGTCACTTGTGATAGTACTTGGCGGGCCATGCATCCTATACGCATTATCAAAGAAAAGTTCTGCCATCTGTTTAGCTGAGAAAGGATGTTTGAGGCCCATAAAGTGACTAAATTTTGACAAACAGTCCACCACCACAAAAATCACAGTGCGCCCTTGAGATACTGGTAAACCTTCTATAAAATCCATGGTAATATCACTAAACAAGGTAGATAGAAGGGGTAATGGCTGCAACAACCCAGGAGAAGGAACCAACTCATGTTTGAACCGTTGACAAATGGAGCAAGTTCTAATATATTCTCTAACTTCCTTGGTCATATCAGGCCAGTAAAGAATTGAAACAAGGCACTTTAATGTTGCAGTCACACCAAAATGGCCACCAGTTCTAGAATCATGAAACAACTGTATTAATTCTTTATGTAATTGCTCATTCTTGCCCACCACCAATCTTTCCTTTCTTCTCAATTGCTGGTTGTTCCAAGTATAAGCTGAATGTGTAGATAGATCCTCTAACTTATCTTTAATCAATTGGGACAAGTAAGCATCAGTTTGCCAAGTATTGCTGATCTGTTCAAACAAAGCAGCTGGCAAAATTGTTGAAGTTAAAACTTGTAGAGACAAATGTGGAGCCCTGGATAAAGCATCTGCAACCTTATTCTCAATGCCCTTCTTATATTTAATCTCATAATCAAATTGGATTAGTTTGGCCATCCATGCCTACTGAGTGGGAGTATGAAGTGTCTGATCTAACAGATACTTTAAGCTATGGTGATCTGTTAGAATTGTGAAATGCTTGGATTGTAAATAATGGTGCCACTTGTTCACTGCAAGCAAGATTGCTAGAAGCTCCCTCTCATAAGCTGATAATAATTGATTTCGAGGAGATAATGTCTTAGTGATAAAAGCAATTGGATGGCCTGACTACATGAGAACTGCTCCTATTCATGCCCTGAAGCATCAGCCTCCACAACAAATTCTTTAATAAAATCTGGTAGAGCCAAAATAGGAGCTGTCACCATGGCTTGTTTAAGGAACTGAAAAGCTTCCTGTGCCTCAACTGTCCACACAAAAGAGTCCTGTTTCAATAAATCTGTCAAAAGCTTGGCTATGGATCCATAATTTTAACAAACCTTCTATAATATCCAGTGAGGCCTAAGAATCCTCTCAATTGTTTAAGATTTCTGGGTTCTGACCACTTCTTAACAGCATCTACCTTACTCATGTCAGTGTGAACCCCCTTCGAAGATATTATGTGACCTAAATACTCAACCTCCAAGGTGCCAAAAGTACACTTGCTCTTTTAGCAAACAATTGGTGATCCCTCATGGCCTGCAATACCAACTTAAGATGCAAAATATGCTGTTGTTTGTCAGCACTGTAGATAAGAATATCATCAAAGAACACTAAAACAAACTTTCTTAAGAAGGGTTTAAAGATAGAATTCATAAGGCTTTGAAAGGTTGCAGGAGCATTAGTCAAACCAAAAGGCATGACAGTGAATTCATAATGTCCTTCATGAGTTTCAAAGACTGTTTTGTAGATATCCCCTTCAAACATTCGAACTTGCCAATAGCCAGATCTAAGATTAATTTTGAAAAACTGCAGCTCTTCCCAACTCATCCAACAACTCTTCAATTACTAGAATGGGATATTTATCTTTGATTGTTAAACTGTTTAAGGCCCTATAATCAATGCAAAGCCTCCAGAATCCATCCTTCTTTTAATAAGGACCACTGGACTAGCATAGGGACTTGTACTGTTTCGAATAACCCCTGCCTGCAACATGTCTGATACTAGCTGCTCAATTGCATCTTTTTGAGCAGATGCATATTTGTAAGGCCTTACATTCACTGACACTGCTCCTTCCTTCAGGTTAATTCTATGATCATGTGCTCTTTTAGGAGGAAGGTTTGTAGGTTCCTTAAAGAGATCCTCGTAGGACTTTAGAACTTCTTCCAATTCAGGCCATGGTTCTTACACTATAGCCATATAATAGTATTTTTTTTCTTCATTCTCAAAATTAATATTAACTTTCAGTTCAAGCAGTAGACAAGTATACTGACTACTAACTTGTAAGCTGTTTAGTTGGCCCATAGTTGATTTCCAAGCCTCTCCAAGCAATTCACAAGCTTTCCCATTTAACTGAAAAGTCATCCTCAGGGTCTGAAAGTTCCAAGAAATTTCTCCCACTGTAAAAAGCCACTGAACTCCCAATATCAGATCATAACTATCAAGATTTAAGATATAGACCTCTACTACAAACTTGTTCTCCTGCATAAACCATTCAAATTGCTTGCAAATATATTCACAAGGTAGTTTCTATCTATTGGCTACCTCTACTGACACTGCAACAGCTAATTTCAGTTTACATTTAAGTTTTTGAGCTACTTTGATACTCAAAAAATTATGAGTACTATCTGTATCTATCAGTATTCTCAACCTTTTGTTTTGACATCTTCCTTTCAATCTAATTGTCTGAACCCCTTCTATTCCCCACATAGCATTCAATGATAATTGCACATCTACCATTTCTTGAATGTTCAGATCAGTTGCCTCAATCTCTTCTTCTTCATCAACTAGTTGCATGATATAAACCTCTTTTCTTG
>KE504913.1:165448-176868 GCA_000441515.1 Elaeis oleifera
AGCATTCAATGATAATTGCACATCTACCATTTCTTGAATGTTCAGATCAGTTGCCTCAATCTCTTCTTCTTCATCAACTAGTTGCATGATATAAACCCTCTTTTTCTTGCAATTATGATTAGGTATATATTTTCTTCGCACCAAAAGCAAAGACCCTTAGCCCTCCTCTCATCCATCTCTTTATTGGTGATTCTGGAATTGGAATTTTATTTACTGGAGGGTTAATTTTTGATGTTGCAGGAATGGATGACTAGTTAACTGGTTCTTTGGGTCCAGGGTTGGTAATGGTCATTGGCTTAATAGACTGAAAACTGGAGTTTAAGTTTTTTGATTAGTAACAATAGGACAAGAGATGGTTTTATGAATTGGTTTAAGCTTGTTTTGTATAGCTGCTACAGTTATTTCTTGTAATCTAGCTAAGGAATAGGCTTCTGCAAAGGATTTAGATTTAAACATCCTAACAAGCATTTGAAGCTCATCAACCAATCCAGAAGAAAAAACTCAGGGCTTGATCCTCTCGAATTCCAGCTTTAGGATATAGTTTATCAAAAGAATCCAAGTAACTTTGCAAAGAGCTTACCTGTTTAAGGTTCCGCAAGTCAGTCAGAGGGTCTTCAAAAGCATGACTCCCAAATCTAGCTATCAAAGCAACAACATATGTTTCCCAATCTTCATAGGCCACATTTCTCTTAATCTTGATAAAACCTTGGTACCATTGCAGAGCTTTACCTTCCAAATACAATGCTGCAATCTTGACACGTTCATCCATGGGAACATCGGCCACTTCAAAGAAGTAATCTGCCCTAAGAAGCCACCCTTCCAATCCTTCATCATCAAATCTTGGAAATTCAACTTTTGTGGAATGACCCACCACGCTTGATTCTTCCATCTCGATTTCCCTTCTTCTTCTTCAACAGACCTTTCACCCGCTCTCTCCATATTCTGTAAGCTGAGACCAGCAATCAAGCTCTTGATCTCATCAAAAGCCCGTTGATGCCTCACTTCTGTCTCCCTTCGCAATTGATCTTGTCGAAGCTCCAGCTCCTCCATCATTGCGGCCACTCTTCTTTCCCAATCATGCGATCGAGTTCCTTCCACCATTGCCAAAGACCGTAAGCTCTGATACCAATATTAAAAGGAATCACAGAAGTAATATAAAAACACACAAGAACTCAATGATTAGGAACCAGAGAGAGAGTATTATTTTTTCTGCATTTATTATTGATCAATTTTCTTTCTTTACAATGATTATAATAATCTATATTTATTGTAACAGAAAATAGAATCAAATAAAATATAATTTTTTTTATCCAGAAGATCCGCTATCAATCAAACTATGCATCATACGTGTATCTTCCTTCTTTCTTCAGGCCTCCAACAACGAATAACATTTCCGCCTATTCTCATGAGCTTCTATGCATCGTTTCATAACACGCCACGTATTGGAATCCGGCGAACTCCCAGCCCTGACGACGGCAGCGTAGAAACACCATGCCGTGCTGGTCCCATCGTCCGAGCATAATGCATCAAGAACTGGCTGACACTCCAAAACCCTAATTTTTCTGAAAGACTCCATAGAACTGGCAATTGATCCAGACTAGAATGAGATTCGAGAAGAAAGTTAGAATAGGTGTAGGCGCCGGCGGTGATCGGCTAATCGAACCGATCACCGCCGGCGCCGGCTTGGATCGAAGGGCCGGATAGAGAATGTGCTTCGCGGCGTCGAGAAGGTCCGAATCGACGATGGTCTACCGATCACCGCCGGCGCCGGCTTGGATCGAAGGGCCGGATAGAGAATGTGCTTCGCGGCGTCGAGAAGGTCCGAATCGACGAGGATTTAGACCATCTTGGAGAGGGAGGTGGAGGTCGGGGTGGAGCCGTAGCTTGGAATTGGCTGAATTTAAGAATTGGAGGGAGATCTCGGGGTGGGATCAAGTTAAGGAGAGGACTTGGAGGAAGAGATCGGGGAGGGACGGGAGAGAAGGGAGGGCTTGGAGCTGTGAAGAGATCTGGGCGGCGAGGGCTCGTCGGCGGGATTGATTGCGGGAGGTTCGGAGGATGGAAAGGGATTGGAGAGGCGGTGGAGGTCAGGGAAGAGGAGCACGGGCTGTGAGGTGAGGTTTGGACCGTCGAACAGATGCTACCTTACATCACACGGGTAAGGCGGGCCGACGACCGCATCGACGGTGGCCGGGTGCATGCGCTCGGAGAGAGGAGCAGAGGCGACGGTGGCGGAGGAGGAGGAGGAGGGGAGGGGGTAGGGGCGGTTGGAGAGGGCACGGGGAAGCGACGCCGGTCGCCGGAACAGAAGAAGAAGGGGAGATGATGACGCGGCAAAAAAAGTAAGACCAATGCTCGGTGATTGCAATAACGGCCGTTGTAACAACGTTCTTCTTCTTTGTCTTTTCTGTGTGTAAATTAAATAATAGATGTGATCTAGCTTTTTTTTTTTTTTTGTTAGGATGATGGTATAATTTCTTTTTCGCGCAAATAAAATAATATTGATAAGTAGTAGCTTGAGCAAATAAAATCATTACTTTCTCATATTAACTTTCGTTTTCCATTATTACAACTAGTATAACGGCTAATACTCAATTTCGAATATATTTTATAAAAGCTGAACTGAATAAAGAAGACTGGGAAGAGCTCAATTATTTGGGAATATTACTGTTTATTAGAATCTTGGAGGATGCTCGAGTGACATGATTACGTGACTCATTGACCAATAGAATTTATGATAGATAAGAAAGCTAATACTACACTCAACACCCAGAAATTCGGGTATGTCTTCAAAATGGTCTTGAAAATATTATTAATTAAAATTTTATGTGTGGGCGCGCGCGCGCGCCGTTGTGTGTGATGCTTTCAAAGCTCTATATTATCTCTATTTTTCTTTTTGTTTTTTTGATGGCTAGAGAACTCCATCCCTTATGGTGTTTATTAATAGTTTTATCATAGATGCACATTTGCGAAAAGACATACGGAAAAAAAAAAAAAAAGGAAAAAGACATCGGTTATGAGCAGATAGGCACCAAATAATAGGAATGAATGTTACAAAAAGTTCGAATGCATAAACCATGAAATAGTTATCTAAACCACGGCAAAATGATCTGGTGAACACATGGGAGATCGTATGAACATTACAAATCAAGGTGATACTAGATTATCTATCAAGTGCCAGCATAAACTCTTGCATAAAGACATGTAGACATATTTCTTCTATGCCGTAAATTAAGTAACAAAGGTCCTAAAGGCTTGACATCAAAAACAACCAGCCCAATCTCCATGGAGTTATTACAGAGTATTATTCATGTGTACTAAAAGAAAGCTAGCGAGACCCTCATAATCCAAGAGAATCATTGCATCATGAACAGATTCTCCTTACATCCTTGGGTTGGCAACCATCATGTTGCCGCCATCATTCATACCACCAGGATTAGTCCATGTTCTTGAACTGCTCCTCAGTAACTCCTGTAAGAAACAACAAATATAAAATGTGTGGATTTCTCGCATGAACACTGAAATGAGTTACAAAGAAAAAAAATATAAATAGACAACTGCTTAACCATTGATTTAAATCTTGAATATTCATTTCATTGCCTTCACTTTTCTAAAGTAAATTTAGCTCCAATGTTTTCACTGGAGTCTCTATCCAAAAACTTAATTCATTGGTTTAAGCCATTAAATAAGCAATTAATAATCCAAAAGAAAAGTAATCCAACAATGCAATCACCAAACAAAATATGCAATTCCATCCATGCAGACTCAATTTTCAATAATAATTTTCCATAATTGCTTCTATAAAAGCTAAATTAAGCAAAATAAGTAAATCATTCAAACAGAAACTAATTGATTCATTGCCATTTTACAAATTTACATGCATATGCGTCCGTATGTGTGTATATGCTTTGAAGTTCAAACTTATTTTTATATCTTCATCAATGGAACGATTAATTTCTTTCGGCCATAGATGTGAATCAAAGTTAATTTATTGTTAGTTGGTAGATATATCCTAATATTAAAACAAAAATTAAAAAATGATTAGTTTATTAAAAATAAAAACCTAAACAGAGGAGTATGTAGTAAAGAAGGGAGGGTGGTCTTGCCTTTGCCCATGGCCGCAGTAGAAGAGATCCCACCCTGGACAGTCTTCAGCACCCTATCATAGTAATTTGCCCCGGACCACTTCTGGTGAGCCAGTGTGTCCACCCCATTGTTCCTCTCCTCCCTTTGGATCCTCTCCACATAGGCCAGCATCCCCCTCCTCGCATAGTCCCTCGCAAACGTATCGATCACCAGCGCATCAGCATGGAACCCACCAGCGTTATGAATTGCCAGCAGTAACCCAACTTGGCAATCTGGGGAATGAACTCCACCATCTGTTTGTCACTCATCCCCGACGCATCCCAATTGAAGGATGGCGAGAGGTTGTAGGCCAACATGATCTCTGGGTGCATGGACTTCACCCCTCGGCGAATTTAGTGCACTCCACCAGGTCTGGGCTCGACGTCTCCATCCATATCAGGTCGGCATGAGGTGCGAAGGCCCAGCCCCTGACAATTGCTGCCGTGACCGAGCCTTGGAACCTGTAGAAGCCTTCTCTGGTCCTGGGCAGGTCCCAGTCCCAGAAGAGATTCCTAACACCCAGCCTCTCAGCTATCTCCCTCCCTTTCTCATTTGAAAGACACTTCTCATAGCTTGAATGATAGGCCCATTCGTTAAGCCTCCGCCGCTTCTCGTCTCCACTGATGTTGAGGCTAGTGATTGCATTCTTGACGCAGTCAGAGAAGGATTTCAGTTTGGCCATCGATAGCCACTCGTCCTCAATGGCTTGGAGCTCGGCGCCGGCCTTCCGGCTGCCATCGCTTCAGCTAACACACTGGCCAAGCTCCTTCCTCTGAGGTTGGGATTGGTGGCTCCCAGTATGAACTGATGGTCCCTCGAATCCACGTTGGTTTGGATCAAATTGGCCGCAACAGCATCGGTTCGAGCCACCAAGACAGTCTCGACACCCATGACGTCGAACTGCAGCCGCGCTGCTACGAGACGGTTGATGTGCTCGCCGACAGCAACCAGGACTTTTCCGGCCATATGACCGCACTTCTTGGTTACCGACGACTGGTCCTCGATATGGACCCCGCCGCACCCGTTCGACGAAAGCTTGCAAGCTTGACGGTGGCGGTGGCGCCACCAAGCCGGTGTCGCCGTCGGCGATGATGGGCTTCAAGTAGTCGACATAAGGAGTGCGAGCTCGCTTTTGGCGGCTCATGCTCATTCGGTCCTCCCGTTGCTTGCGGTCGTGGTAGAGCTGGGCGAAGAAGAGGTGTTCGACCTTGTTGGGACGGTGTCGTATGGGTAGTCAGCAAGGTCGGGGCCAGGCTCGTTGGTGGTGGTGTGAGTGGAGGAGCACTGCCAGCCGGAGACGTAGATGGTGTCGAGGTGCCTGGCCATCATGGTGACCTGGACGGGGTCGAGGGCGCCGAAGGTCCGGGAGGCGGTGCCGTTGGCTTGGTGAGTCTTGAGGGTGCGCCAGAGTTTCTTGGCAAGGTCATTGGAGGCATAGCTCTGGCGAAGGGTGCCGCGGAGGGAGACGACGTCACGGGCGGTGTAGGGGCGGCGTGTGAGCTTGAACCTCTCAGTGTTCCACCATGCTTGCACCTCAGCGACCTCGGCCTCGAACCGGCCTTCTTCCTCCATGATCTGCAGTCCAATTGACAAATTAATTATGCTACTGGATGATCATATGTATCAAAAAAAATGCTGATCATAGAATGGTTGCATCTATCAATCCATATCATGATTCATGAAGCATCTGAAGATTTTCTTCAAGTTCAGAACTCCAGTCATGGATTAGGCCTGTCACTGGACCAGATCTAGGCCTTGCGTTATTGACATCCTGGCAGACCTCAATGAAGTCTGGCCTGTCTTTCTAAAAGAATGGGATGGTCTATCATTAAGATACTAAGTTACCAAGGCAAAACACGCAATTTTGCACCACCTCCGTGTTATGATTGCGATGCTATAATTCGTATGCTATGTACTTGCATCGATTTCTTCACATCAAGTATCTAATGTGCTATTAACTGAACTAGAAAACTGTGTTCTTCTGAAGGAACGACATATTACATCACAAATTGTCTTTTTCTAATGATTATGTATGTACGTATGTATTTTTTATGTATTACATATACAGTACGTGTGTATATATGTATGAATGTTATAGAATGCAACAGTCAAAACGTTTTTTTTTTTGATGTGAACACTCAAAACATTTTTATTTCTTGTTCCAATAAGCTATATCAACTATAACACCCAAAATTATGCTTAAAAAAAGGGAAAATCTGCCTGTTAATGAAATGCAAAGTATCCGTTGGAAGGAGATAACTAATGAAGAACAGGGGGAGGAAAATCAATTACTGGGGAAGGTACTTTTCTTTGTTCAAAACAAGTAAATTAAAACGAATACCTTTTTTATTCAAAAAAAAAGAAACTTCATAAACTAGTTTGATGCGCTACTGTCTTTTTTGAGATAGTGTGATGGGTCACTGTCAGCTTATTCTCCAATCCCTCTATATGGAAATAGAAATATTGAAACTATTGAGAAAAGCAGAGTTATGGGGAAAATTCATTACTGATCAATTTGGGAACTTGAAAATAGTCAAATAAATAGAAGCTGGTATCCTATCACCAAAAAGCAAAGAAATAAGAAGAAAAGGAGAAAGAAAACTAGTGGTATTCTATGACAAAGTGCCATAGAATATTTCAAATTACAAAAGCCGATGCATGTTTCATGCCTGGTGCACTCAAAATTCCAAGCCATTTCATATGACATACCAGAGTAGCTGGAACCCATGGTTTTGGAGACGAGCATGAGTACCATGTCCACAAAATTATATAAGAAAAATATATCTCGCATTGCACATAAAAGGATGAAATTAACACTCGTTTATAATTCATTGTTTAATGCACGAATGAGTTAGCCAAGCCCAGATTCTGGAGATCAAAATCCTATTCGAGCAATTGGCTCTAAGTTCCTTGAGTTCTGATGCACGCCATGATGTCAAAACTAGAAATCAGAAATTAGAAACCCAGTCCTACCACTCATAACAATTAATGAATCCTGGGATCTCTCGACAAAAACTAAATCAGCCATGGGAAGTAAGTAAGAGAGGAGATATCGTATATTAGTTTTGGGAACTAACCATTGAAGGTACTGAAAAAGATGAAGCCATGGGGGAACCCTGAGAGGTAGTTCTTGCTGAGGGCTACAACGAATGAACGGGGGTGTCCTCCTCCATTCTCTCCATTTATAAAGGAAAGGGAACCATATCCTTTCGGAAAAAAGTCGGAGTGGTAACTGCCCATTTTTCCCAAGAACAATAGAACAAAACTTAACAGACTAGTACCTTTTCCTGTTTGTTTGGTGATGACAACTTACTATCTTCATCTCCCTAACATGTTTATTATGATGTAATTATTTCTTTTTTTACTTTTACTTTTTTTTTTTTGTTAGGATGTAGTTGGCTGCTACCTCCACGAGATCATACCTCCAAAAGCATTCATAATATTTGGAAGTTCATCAGCTCATGCAAGTTAACGCTTTGGGCTCTCTTGTTGCGTATGAACTGTCTGTAAACTAGCAAGATGGACACCTGTGCTTCAACATATCATAGCCGCCCAATCAATGGCCGCGCGTCCATTTCTGGTGAAAACAAACTCTCATCAACAGCTGCCAAGGCTTGATGAAGTCAAATTTGATCATGATGAATAGTCCCAGTCTACTCCAGAAGGATTTGAAACCTCAGTCCAAATTTATCCAAAAAGAGAAGCAGGACCAGCTGCGGCAACGCATTACATAAGTCACCAATTGTTTATGGTCTTGTTACTCTTGTACATCTATTATGTATATTTTTCACATGGTCGATCCTGTGATGAGTTGGGTCAATTGCAATCATCAAAATGGATGAATATTGGGATCAAGTTTATCCAAACTTGCATTCTATAAAATGAGGTTGCGTTATGTAGTGAATGAGCCAACTAGAGTACTGCTGATAAGTTCTTTGATGGTGAAGCAAAAGATCAAATCCCACCATCAATATTGGGAAGTTTTAAACATAACACAGGAGCAAAATCCAATCGGCTTCATCTACCCACACAGAGGCATTAAAGAGAAATAGCATTGCGTGGTAGAAAATAATAAAACCAATCATGGAAAACAACCAATTTGTTATTTGTTCCAATGTGAAATCTTAGATGCCATCCTCTACAAACAAGTTGAAGAATGATTCAACAATCTCGCAGGCTAAAAAGCAATTTTTTTTTTTCATTTCATTTTAAGCATTGTGAATTGGGTGTTGGCCGCAGTCGCAAAGTTAATAACACATTTTATATCTATCCTGGTATATTTTACTTGCAGAAATCTTCTGCGGTTGGAGTGACATTGTAAAACATGACCCAAAATTGGATATAACCAACGTAGCACGCCTCTTGCATCAATTGGTCCAGGCATTAAATTATTGATCACAAAAAACTATTAGTCAACTGGATTTGAGATAATTCTTGGCTGTTCCAATTGGTGAATTTGATAATATTTTGTTTGTGTCCGGATTCCCTACTTCGAGAGCTTGGATTTGTTATGTGGTGACGACGGAATCGGTTACAGGAGGTTGGACTCTCGAGGCGCGAAAATGAGGGATAAGGCCGAGAGAGCAAAGTAGGATGGCCTTATCGTCCGACGCGACGTAGGATATGGTGCCAAACTTTCTGGAAGATTACGTGTCACGCGTTCGGAGCCGCGGAGGGCTCGTGGATTGAGGCATCCCTCGAGCTCGTCCATATCCCAAGCTCCAGGCCTGCACATTTCATATTAGGTGGGTCGGATCTGGTTTGGGTTCTATCCTTGAAGAATCGTTGGTTTCTCTCATGACATCAATCATTGGATGGCTACATGGTCGCTCCGGGACGTATACGGCCTTTAAGAGCTCATTGGATGGCTACATGGTCGCTTCGGGACTTATACGACCTTTAAGAGGGAAGATGTTGGGTGCTTTGAGGGCTATACGGACCATCAAAGATACAACCCTGCAATGAATATCAATTATTTTTCATACGGAAGATGCAACTCAAATCTGATCAAGTTTGAGAATGAGATGAGATCCAACTGTATAAAGATTGTGCACTAGGCACAGTTGGCAGATGGTTAGCATTTGGGTCACGATAGCTTTCGCAAGGTGAGAAGAGATAGATCCATGTCCTTCTTAACCCTTCTTTTCACTCATGCCATATGATACACCTTAAAATTAGTTTTATATCAGGGTGGCAAAAATCGATCCAATCTGCCAACCTGATCTGCATTCGATCCGTCTTAAATAAATTTGTATTTGTATGAAACGGATTCAGATCGTAAATGGATTGATCTGTTTAATCTGTTTAATAATTGGATCGGATTTAAGTTTCAAGCAACTGATCCATTTAATCCGTTTAATAAATGGGTTGGATCTTGGATTGGATTGGATCAGATCGGATTGTAACATAATCTGTTTAACCCGTATAACATAACTTATTGAAAGCCTTTACAGTGTGGAGGACACTTCTTTTTTCCGAATTCATCCGCCCGCATGTAGAAAATTGAACCGCATCCGCATGAAATACTGACATCCCGTCGATAACACATCACGCTATCCTTGATTTTCCTATTCCCATCCCGCAGTCCCGTGCTTTTTTTCTCTTCCCTCGGCCTTCCCTTCTTTCTTCTTCACGCCGCCAGTGGTTTGCCGAAGGCCAAGACCACGGCTACTGGGGTTTTCTCGTCCCCTCCAAGGGTTCGCCAATGAGGAGCTTTGTGTGGGGCACGGTCGCACGTGCACAGGCCAGCGTGAGGACACCGACGATCACGGCGAAGGAAGAGGAGGTAAAGGAGGTGGGGAACCGGAGGGGGAGGTGGCGGTGGAGGAAAGACTAATCGAGGAGGGTGAGGAAGTGACGGAGACGACCGAGAAGGTGGAGCCAGTGAGGGAGGGGGAGAGATCTAGGGTTAGGGGGGCGTATTAAGGGCCAGGCCGCGAGCGCAACTAGAGGTGAGGGCCTCCAATCAGGTTGTGGACAAAGCTGGATGCATCTAGGATTTCAGTCAAGCCGCGGGCAAAGCTGGAGGTGAGGGCTTCCAGTCGGGTGAAACTGGAGGCGGTCGACAGCACGATGGTCAAGCAAAGATGGAGGTGGTCGATAGTGCAATGGTCGGGCAGAACGGGAGGAGGGCGACCTGATGGAGATCCGCAGGACAAAGCCCTCTCATGTTTTATTTTCTTTAAATAGGTCCGATTGGTTCGATTAATTTTTTTAATGAATTATTATAAATGGATAGTAAACCGATCGGATCAGATAATCCGTTTATTAAGTAAATAGGATTTGGATTTTAAAATCTGACATATTTAAATAAACAGGTCGGATCCGGATTCAAAATTTTTTGAGTCAACCCATATACGATCGATCTGTTTATATCCGATCCGATCCAATTGCCACTCCTACTTTATACACATGCCAACTGTTGCCACTAAACTTTGAGATCAAAGCGAGGTTGGTATATCCTAGGTGATAGTGAAGTCGATCTATTTTTGATATGCTGCATGGGCACAATGGAATGAATGTCACTACTTGATTGACGATTGAATTTAATTAACAAAATCATCTTGTTTGAGTTTTTTTTTAGAAAATCTTTCAACGCTCAACTCAAGTCGGAATTCAATAAATGGTAGAGATAATGAGAATTGGAAAAGAATGAAATATGTTGAATGACTTATACGAGGGTATCTTACTTTTCGTATTTACAGAGGAGTTTGGTAGCCATTATTAAAATGAGTCGGATGTATAGTAGCGGTATGGCAACAACTACAACCATAATTAGTGCACAGTAATGGCTATCCACTTGATCGCATGGTTATGGCCACTTTAATTACATGATAATGACCAAATGCGCATAACTACTGCTGCTAATCTCGGCCGGCATGATCGTGCTTTAATTCATTCACATCCAAAGTGAATTGGTTGGACATTGCCAAGGTGACTTCGCTTCAGTCATGATCAAGGTTAGAAAAAAAATCCACCACATCACCAACCAATGGAAGTTCACCACATGGCCTTCATTAACAAATCGTTAAGCAAACATGCATACTACACGGATAGTTATCAAGCAATTATAGCGCACGTCACCTATAAAGGCAGCACTTGGGGAATCTTCGGATATGCTTTGTTTACACTTTCTCTATATGCTTTCTCCGTACTACAAGCCATCCTCCCTCGAGAACTACTTTACTTAATTAATTTAAAAAAAAAATATTTACAAAATAATATAATTTTTAATTATTTATCAAAATGATGCAAACATGGTAAAACGTCATTCAAAATGGCATTTTTTGATTGCC
>KE504913.1:185107-196334 GCA_000441515.1 Elaeis oleifera
ACCGGGCGGCGCCGACCGCGGCCGTCGGTAATGGCCGGCTTGGGCGTGTCGGCCCGACTGACCAACACCGACACCGACCGACCAAGAGTCGACTCCATGCCGGGAGGGGTAACGCCGACTCACCGTCGAGGCGAGCGGCTGACACCCCGACTCCTGTGGACCCTCCGGACGGCGGCCACACCCTGAGGTCACTATCTCACAGCCAGATCCCGACACATAGTCGGACAGCCCCCGCACGACCGCCGAACGACAGGCATGGGCTGCAGTCCTATCAAGGACACGCCGTGCGACCGCCAGGGGACTTTACCCTGCCAGGGACCTGGGAAACCGTCCTGCCGAGGACGCCAATTAATTCGTAGGACCTGTCAATCCATCGACAACATGGTGGCCCGCGGCGAAGTGACAGCCCGGGCGATTTGACGGCTCTACAGTTGTCAACATCACAGACGGCGAAGTCATACCGCCTCCCACTATAAAAGGGGTAAGGCAACAGCTCTGGTAAGAGGACCCAAGTCCATCGCTGAGCTCCACTGGTTTTTTCCTCTTTACTGTTGCCCAGTCTCCTCTCTGACTTGATTGTCGGAGGATCTCCGTCGGAATCATCTCCGATCAATGTGAACTTTTTCGTACAGATACTCGCTCCCGACGATCAGACGCGACGACACGAGAGAATTGGCCGCAACATCTCCTGATAGAAAGTCTGGTAAAAATTTACCGTCACCAAGGGACTTCCCCAACGAACCAGCAAGCAAGTTTAATAGTTAACTACTGTTCCAATTGCAAGCGAACGAGCAGGGGCCAACTCACCCCCGGTATGATAACCCAGTCTGATTGGAACAATCATACGGAAAATCAATTTTAGTGCCTGGATTTTGAATGTTAAGTTATTAAACTTTTTTGAGATAAATAAATATATTATCCTGAGTAGCTGAGATTGTTGTTTGGAGTTTAATAGAAAATGATTACAAGAAATCTCAGTAAAACAATTAAAAAAGCATGTAAGACATCAAGCAATCAAATGGGATATGAATCAGCCCAAGCACCTCTACTGATCTTCAATTACATTTCTTTGTGCTTCTGCACCATTAGTCCATAAAAAAATACAAGTAAAATAAATAATTTGGTAGCTTGACTATAAAGATGGCAATGAATAAGGTTTAAATCAGATATTGTGCTATCGATCTTCAAACTCAAATTTAATATCTTATACCCAAACTCTATCTGATACCTAATCGGGTAAGAAAAGAGATATGTATCTCCATATTCAATAAAATTGGAGATACCCATGGATAACCCATTTCCTCGTACCTAACCCATATCCGCCCCATACCTATGCCATATCCAAAAAAATAAACGATCAAAATAATTTTATGCATATTTTCAATCAAAACAAAATTTTCAATTCAACATACAACATAATTTATAAGTCCAGATTTATAGAAATCAAACATAGAAATAAAATTGCAATTCAACGTAGAATATATAAATAATCAAAATAATTTTATGCATATTATCAATCAAAATATAATTATCAAAATAGAATTATAAACATATATATTCGGATATGGATTCGGATACTACCCATATCCGTAGGTTCGAGTCGAGTTTGGATTCGGATTTGGATAGAAAATAATACTACTCATATCCTATCTATATCCATGTTATAATTTTCGAATTTTATCCAAATCCGAATCCGAATCCGAACCCGATCAAATCTCATTTTTCGGGTCAGATCGGGTTTGGGTAGGATGCATACCCAATGAATCGGATCAATTTTGCTATCCCTATTTGACTAGCTTGTGATGAGAAGCGGTCACAGTTGGCTTTTGGATTGCTTCCTTTACATTACACACACACACATGGAGAGAAAAAATAAATAAATAAAGAAAGCCTACATGTTGCCAGACCTCTCTCTCTCTCTCTCTCTCATACAGTCGTGCACACAAACTGAGCCAACTAGCACCCTCAACACATCAATGTATCTTAAGCGACAATTAAAAATCTGTCTACTATATCTAAAGGAAATCCGCCACATGAGACTACTCTAATTATGAAATCTCTGGATAAACTAGATAGTATTGCAGACAGAAGTCCTTAAAAACAAATATCTCATGAGTTTACATGATCAGTGGAGAGAACAGCTCGTACACAATAACTTCCAGTTTCCTTCTCCCGTTATCCTCTTCCTCCTTTCCGAGAAAACATGACAATGCCGATGTCTAGCATGGGCTCTTCAGTTGCTGAGCCCAAAAACATTCTTAGACCTGGCCCAATTATAGACTCTTTGAGGCTAAGTTGAACTTACAATTGGGGCCTGAAGTTGTCAAAATCACAGGTCTATGTCAAGCCCCTTCAGATTCTTAGGCCCTGATGTATCCCACAAGAATAATAAAGCCACGCCTAAATGGAGCCAATGCAGGGCCTAGGGTACCATTAGGGGGCTCATCGACTTGCCAGAAGTGTACTGTGGTTCATAGTCGGATCAATATTTACCAGAAAACTTAACAACTGGTCCTTGTTTGATCGCCATTTAATATTTAGCCCTTGCATAGCCCATCCACAAGAACTTTGGATATTATAAAAGAAATAGGAATTATGGAAGGAGCACTATATTTGAATTATGGAAGTGATATCCCGCTGTATTTTTCATGAAAGGAAATAACTATTCAAAAAGGTACAAACAAATGTATCTTAAGCTTTTTTGGCTGAGCTACAAGCGGCGTGTAAGATGGCCATCGGGAGGTATTTAGTACATTACATAGATAATATTGCTATGGTAATATGATTATAGAGGAAATGTGATTACCTAATAAAATTACAGAGAATCTTATATTGTAGTGTTTGGTATGTGCAGTAATATTACTATAAAATTATAGAAAATCTTACGTTGCAGTGTTTGATATGTAATTTAGATTACATAGAATATAAATTAATTTTTTCAAAGTACCTCCATTGCTTATTGGTTATTGTCTATTTTCTAGAGGAACAACTTAATTTCGAGATCAACTATTTTCGTGACATCACCCCATTATGTCTTTTTTCTATTTTCACCAACTAAGACTATCAATAATTTTTTTGAAGAAAAAGAACTATCTATAATTGTTTAATTATTTTGATGAGAATACTTTGGATCTGAAGTTATTTTGTTGCAAGATTATAGGATTGCAAGATTACATGTAATCACATAATCATTCTTTTTAGACAATCAAATTATCTTTTTTTAAGATAATGCTGCATTATATGTAATGCAGCATTACATGTAATGTAGCATTACTTGTGAAAGTGACGAAACAAATAATGTAATCTGATTATCTGTTGTAAAATTATATATAATCCTATGAAGATTATATGCTACCAAACACCCTCTCAATTGGAGCTAACAGAGATTCCACTATCATATTTGAGGTGCTCTACCCCTTCCAAACTCTCTTAGTCTCTCATCACCCTTAACTATATATTAGTATAGGTTCAGCAAGCAGATGAAAAATGTAGCACAAGTATACCTCATTAGTACAGGTTCAGCAAGCAGATGAAACATGTAGCACAAGTATATCTCAACGAAAACAAGCTTGACCTCTGAAGGTTGTAAACTTCCGAAATCTCATTATACTGCGAGTTTGAACTTGGGACCATTTGGTTATAACCACGCCAAAGCAAAGCAAGTCAGTAAAATTTAATTTTGTTGGATTTTGTTAAACCATACATTTTGGCATAATACAAGTGCTAACCAAAACGATACTTTATAAAGCATGTAAACTATCAGATATTTATACTTTGCGCCCTCGCTTCTCTGATACAGTTCTTGTATTGTACCGTCACGTATTCCACTTTACTAGAAACCAGATCTTCCAACGCCCACCTTTTTTTGTCTGCACCTGCCTACGCTCATCCCCTCGGGTTGTATCAGAATAATAGATTTTTCTTTCGCGATCTCGACCATCCGATGGCACTTGGCGTTTTGAGATCGATGCAAAGAGCCCGCTCGTGCAAGGATAGAGGAGGATCGGCGGAGGGCAGCGGGGCAGGGCAGCGGGGCAGCGCAGCGGGGATGAAGAAGGGCCGGTCGAGCGATAGAGGCCCGGCAGAAAGGGCCGCGCACGAGAAGGGAGGGGGGCCGACGGAAGGGGTCGCACTCTTCTCCATGCGATAAGGTCGGACGTGAAGAAAAAATCAAAATAGATTCAGATCAATCATTCTTTCTACCTGCCTGTCCTTATATTTCATTTCTACCTCCACCATCCGAGCGTGGTCTTCCTTTCAATCTGAAACAAACCCCTCTATGCCATACCCTGTCTTCCTACTCCGAAGGTATTTTAAAGAGCAAATGTTGTTTGTAATATGTTTCATGGAATTGGGAAATGACGGCTGTGTTTCCACCGAACGTTCAGTTCGAGTCCTCTGTTTTTTTCTTCTTTCCTCACGGAACCATCTCTTAACAGAACTTGCCAATCCGAAGTTACCGAAATCCCAGTGAAGAAAGAGCAAGCAGAACAGCACAACAGTCCTCCAACAGGTACATTAGAAGAATCGTAAATACACGTAGAATAATAAATCGAGACAACGGAACATGCAACATCGAGTTATTTATGGACTAAAGAAAGAGGAATACTAATATTATTAACAATCAATAACTGCCAGAAAAGAAAGAAAAACAACAACAACAACAACAGAGGTTTCAGATTTTTTTTTTTTTAGAAGGTTTCTTTGTTTCGACACAGAGGACGTTTCTTCACTTCTCAACATTGACACAGAACAGCCCCTCACCTCATCCACAGCCCCACACCCTTCCCTTCTCCCTCTATTATTTTCCTCACAGCTACTCAAGCATCAACGACATCCCCCCCGTCCGTCCGATGAGGCCAGCACCATCTCCGGTTGCACCTTCTCGGTCCCGATGGTCCCGTCCAACGCGTTCGGCCTCCCCAATGCCTTCAAAGCGAGATGCGCCGCCTTCTGCCCGGAAATCATCATCGCCCAAACGTTGGCCCCTGCCACACCAGAACGCATCAACAACGCTCGGCAATCTTGCCTCCATTAACACAAACACCTAAGACGCAAAGAATTCGTAAAGATGGAATTGCTACCATTCTGGGCGCGCCATCGATCTCGGCGACCTCCATGCCGGTGATGATCATCCCCGGGACGATCTCCCTGGTGAGGCGGACGATGGCATCCTCCGCCGCGTTCATGTCGACGGCCTTCATCCCAGGGACCGAGTCGATCATCCCGATGTCCTTCAACCGCTTCACACCGGTGGCTCCGAACGGGCCGTCATGCCCGTAGGAGCTCACCACCACTTTGGCCTCCACCACGTTCGGATCCATGCACGACTGGGTATCATGGTTCATCGACACCAAGGCCCAGTTAGTCACCACGCCGCCGACCCTCCCTTCTTTCACGATGAGGTCCTCCGCCGCCACGGCGTTGAAGAGCTTGACGTTGGGCCAGGCAAGGAGGCGGCTCATGATGGTGGAGGTGAAGAGCGCAGCGTGCTTGATGACGACGTACGTGTCCTGCTCGTCGTAGGGATGCCGAGCTCGTCGAGGAAGAGGTGGGCGGGCTTGCGGACGACCATGGCGGAGAAGAGTTGGCCGCCCAGCCAGCGCCGCCGCCGGGGAGACGGACTGCTCCACGATGGCGACACGGACGGAGGGGTCCTTGGAGAGCTCATAGGCGCAGGAGAGCCCGGCGGAGCCGGCGCCGATGACGACGACGTCGGTGTCCGCGTAGGTGATCATATCCGTCATGTATCGCCGGGTCATCTCGCGGGAGACGATCGATTCTTGATGGGGTCGAAGCGGATGGAGTTGAGGTCATACCTGGGGTCGGCGGTGGAGGCGGAGATGGAGAGGCTGGAGGAGCCGGGCGAGGGAGCGGCGGCGGCAGAGACGCGGGAGGGGAGGGAGAGGCCGTGGAAGGAGGAGTGGTGGTGGTCGAGGAAGGGAGTTTTGGGCTTGGCGGCGAGGGTGGAGGTGGTCATGGTCGCCATTTTGGAGGATAATTAGGGCTTCGAGGTTCAAGGTTTCACGCCGTTCGGAGGTTTTGAATAGGTTTTTCGGATGGGGAGAGCGCGAGTGGCTTGGAGTGGTTCAAGTAGAAGGCGAGGCGGTGGGAGAAAAATCTCGGGGGGAACACTAGTATGGTAAATGAGTGGCTATGGATGTTGTAGATGTTTTTTGGGTGGGGTTTTATTAAGTTTAGCTGCGTTGTTTTAGATTTATTATTTTTTGATTGATTATGAAAAGATAAATTGTTCCTGTTTTGAGTTAAAATAATTGATTAACTAACTGCGGGAGATACTTGGGTAGGAACCGTGGAAAGTAAAGCTCACAATCCGTTGGATCCAGGCCCGAGGTCCGTGGATATTTATCCGACAGATTCAGATCTGATCCTAGCATGGGATCTATTTATCTAAATCCAGATCTAGACCCGATAAATCATACTATAAATGAATAGGATATAGATATTTAATATTCAGACCCGATAGATCCGAAATCTAATAATATAATATAATATATATATTAAAATATTTAATATCCCATCCAATACCCTCTTTTGTCTCTTAGTTTTCTTTCTCCCTCTCTCTCGATCTCTTAGTCTCCCCGAGGACCATGACGGTGCCTCTCCCTCTCCGCCGTGATTTGCTCGCCAGTGATCGGACCCCGACACCAAACGTCGGCCCTCGACTCCCTTCTCCAGCTCCTCACTTTCGATCCGCCCAAACTCGCCCCTCCTCACTGTCGGCAACGAGGTCATGGCCACCGCCCACCCCAACCTTATCACCCACCTGGTCGCTACCATGTGCTCCCTCTCTGCTGCCTTGGCCGAGGTCGATTTCTCTGAGATCTACATCTCCACCCTCCACTCTCAGTATCCTCTCTGCCTCCGAGCCCCCATCCTCTAGCCGCTTCCATCAGGGCCACGACCGCGCCATCTTCGCCCCCATGCTCGATTTCCACCGCGAGGCCAAGACCTCCTTCGTCGTAAACACCCATGCTCACCGACGGCCAGACCCCGGCACCAGAGCTGTGGACAGAGGAGATCCGGCTAGCCTCTCCCCGCGTGATCTGCGCCGAAGGTGAGGGTAAGAGGAAAGGAGGTAATTTAGGTGCATAGTTATATAAATAAACATGTTCCTATCTATGGTAGTTTGGTTGAAGTCAAGGGCGATATTCTATCCTTGAAAGTAGGCCAAAGCAGCCTTGCAACCCAAAAGAGCTCATTATCCTCCATTGTCAGAAACACTCCAATCTTCACTTAGATGGCTGCTCAGAATGCAATCAGATATCCTGCTTCTTCGTATCAGTTTCTCAAAATCTGAAAAAATTGCTGATTTCCATCGAAAAACATGTTTCAAGAAGAGTCTTCTATCTGTCAGTCAGTTCACATCTGATTTTCCATGCAAGTTTGATTTGACTCCTTCTACTATTGTTGTGAAGGATCTCAAAACGAGGATGGAGATTGCTAGAGGGCAAAGGCACGGGAAGCTGTATGCGTTAACAGATGATTGGGTTATGGAAGAAGCAGGCAGGCAAAGGTTCGAATCCTTTTACTCCAGATTATGAACACCCGATTGGATTTATCAAGAACGAGCTGACAACTATGGGGAAGTGGCTCGGGCTAGGGAAATTTCTGTCCCCTCTTTGGGAGCCAGCTAAAACTAAAAAAATTATGTGCCACTAGCTACCTACTATTCTATTCACCACCCCGGCTGGAATTGAACAATACTTATTAAGAACCACCAGCCCAATCGAGAGTGATGTATACGGTGGGATATAGTTGAAGAAGAAGAAGAAGAAACAGATTCTTCTCTTGAGCCTATTTTGTTTGATTGATCTTGCCACTGAAATAGATAGGTAGGTTGGTCTGTCTTTCTCTAGATCCTGCTGAGCTATCAAAGACCAGATCTTTGCACTTCGCGACCCTATCTGAGTATGTGCTTAGTGCAAGGCCTCATAGAATAGATCAGTCGGAGATCAGCTTACTTCATTATATAAAAAAGCGAAGTGATGTCATCTTACTGAGCTATTCATAAAATTTTCATACTTCATCACTTCATCAATAGTCAGTGGATGGTCAAGCTTCGCTTCGGATTGAGACTTGAAGCTTTAGCCAGAAGAAGACAAGACCAGGACCCAAACCCACTGTCGAGAAACTCAATCTCGGAACCACTGAAGACCCCAAGGAGGTCAAGATCGGAACTGCATTATCTCCAAAGTAGAGGCTCGCCATGATAAGTATTATCTAGAGCTACAAAGATGTTTTGGCTTGGTCATACCAAGACATGCCAGGCCTTCCTCCTTTCGCCTTCGGCTTCCACTAAAATGCTGGTGAGAAGTCGAGTGGAATTGCTTTATTTCCTCCTTTTCTTCCTTTTCGTCGAGTGAAGGAAGAAGTCATCTGGTCCTAGGACTTTCAATACTCATTCATTACTTATTTTTTTCCTCATCCCTTTCGATTATTTTGATGTATTGATTTGACTAGGAGGAAATAATATTTATAGCCTCTACTCGTGTCCTAGCTCGTCTGTCAGCTCCTATCATGGTTTTCGATTGAAAAGTGCTTGTGAACCTACTGTATTGGGTTAGAAAAGTGACTTGACTTTCGTCGATTGATTTGGTGGCCACTTTCTTTAAGCTGGAACCAAAGTATTGAAGAGAACTTAGTCTCATCGACTTGTCTGCCTCGCATCATCTCCATCGCCATCCGGGCCGCCTCTCTCCCTCCGCTATTGCCTTCCATGGCTCCGCCATTCCACACACCCTCCTCTGCCTCACATCATCTTCGTCGCCATTCGGATCGCTTATGACAAGGAGTTTCGGATCCCAGAATCGGGTCTGGATACCTGAGATCTATTAGAGTCCAGATCCGGTACTTCAAGATTAGATCCGTCAGATATTCGGATTCGGATCCGATACCAGTAACTAAGATTGGGTCTGGATCTGGATATCTAGGTTTCGACCCGAATCCGACATGTTGATTTAGTAAAAAGAGAGATGAAATAGTGGGGCACGCCTAGGTAAGGGGAAACAAAAATATCCAAAAATATTAAAAATTATATAACAATTAAAAAATTAAATTCAATAAACATTAGTATCAATTATAGATGGTTATAATTAAGAGAGGGATCAGAAATTCTAGTTTTCACAACATATCAGAATCTAAATCGCTTTAGGAAATATACATTTGGGAGCCCGTTTCCTACTTTCGCCTTGATGGATGCGGGCACCGATGCAGGTGTAAGGCTGCCTAAAGCATTGCTGTCATTGCATCTACATGCATCCCATGAATTTTACATCACTGCATATGCATGTCCCATAGATGAATCATCGGCTCACCATAGTGTGAAGTACTTGGGTGGTAGTTATTTCTCGATTCTGGTTAGTCAAAGAAATTCTATATTTTAATCATATTTTTAAATTCTAAATAATACAAGCATTCACCTGTACTGAGCTAATTTGAATTTGAAGTTTACGAGTCAAATGGGAATTCTAGCTCTTTAAGTATATATTCTCCTAACCGAACTGCACCAAATTTGATGGGGTCCGCCAATTTGCTAACAAAATGCCTAATTAGAGAGAGTTGGACTCTATAATGAAAATAAAAATGAATAACTTATATGTCAGCCATTTAATTGGAAAAAATCATATTTTCATTCTAATACTGAATGAGGGATAGAATGCATGTTCGAATCCTTTAAAATCCATTCATACACTCCAAATTCTATTTCGATTTCGATTCCCATCACAAACCAAACATATCAAGAGATTTTGTTTATCAAATTTTTCTTCAAACATGCATTGCACCCAAGTATTTTTTTTGTTTATAAATGATCGGCCTCTTTGGATGACTAACCATCAAGGCTATTTTGGATTCTATAGCTGCTGAGGATTCCATTATCAAAAGCAAGAGCTTGTGATTCCAAATCCCAACAAATAGAATAGTTTCATTGCTTATGTGCCAAGATTATTGGGCTTGAAGCTATTGGTCGGTAGGCCCCTTCGTGTTAGCGCCTCAAAATGCATCCAACATGGTAATATAATGCTTCGGTTTTCTTGATTGTTCTAATAAACTGGGTGGGCAACCTCCCATTTCATCAAAAAAAAAAGGCATAAAGAAGAGGCATACTTAAAAAATATGCTTTCATTAACAAATTATTATATCGAAGAAGCAGCATGGTATTGCTTCATTGATCGAAGCTCACTCAGGATTGCTCCATCAGCATGGAAAGACGCAACCACATCGCCACTGGTTGTTATCTGCATTTAGAAACACTCTGGAATTCCCCACCGAACCCTGGCTGATGCATTCGGATGCGCAAACGCTAGGCGTGCAGCCACCGTCCGAAACAATCCAAACACAATTGTCTGCAGTCACCTTGGCCACCACCATCTCAACTAAATTACATCACAACTTGCAAGCGTTACATTTGATTCAACATGAAAGAATAGATGCATAAACACGTAAACGCATAGGTACATACATAGATACATCATAGATACATACAACAGAGTATGGCAAGCAAATCACCAACAATTTCTCACGATATATGATAGTACCGCAATTTGTGAGCTTAGATTTTGAGGCCCACGGATTTTTCATGTTTATTAATATTGGATCTTAACATCTAATTTATGGAGTAATTTGTTGATTCATGCTTTTTTAGGGATTTGTTTGGTTCGCGTGAAGTAGAGGAGGAAAATGGCAATTCCTGAAAAGTGGAGAGGAGCCCTCTACCCTCTTGTTTAGTTGAAGTTTAAAGAGGAAAGAAAATGAAAAAGGTTCTTCCCATGAAAAATACTTTCCATGTTTCATAAGAAATGCAAACTCACGTAGAAAGTGGATTTTGAGATTTTAATAGAATAGAAATTAATAGTCATTTTTTCTTTCCAAAAATATTCTTTTATAAATATGTGATTGCGGAGCATACAAATTCTTGAAAATATCATTAAATATTATCCTTATAAATATTAAGATAATATTATATTAATATTATCCTAATATTTATATTAATATAATATAATATATATATTTATATAATAATATAATATTTATAATATATTAATATTATTCTAATAATTATATTAATATAATATTTTGTTAATATTAATATAGCATTTATATTTGTATATTAATATTTATATTAATATAGTACTATATTATTATTATATTCATATTTATATTAATAATAGTAAAATATTAGTATTGTATTAATATAATATTAATA
>KE504913.1:292293-316869 GCA_000441515.1 Elaeis oleifera
AATCCGAGAAACAGGGGTGATCCGCCCCTGTTCCCCGCGCGGAGCCGCAGAAGGCCGTTCCGCCGCCCGACGGCCACGGCTGCCCGCATGAGGGCCTCCGGCAGCCCCTCCGGCGGATCTCCTTCCTTCCTTTTCTTCCTTCCTCCTTCTCTCTCTCTATTTCTCTCTTCCTCTCTTTTTCTTCCCGACAACGGCGTGTACCGTTTTGCATGCCGGAACCGTCTCGGTTCCCCGCCAGGACGGTTCGGCACGCCCCATACCGGGCGGTTCGGCCCGGTATGGCAAACCCTGGTATTGATAAAGAATAGGGAAAAGAGTGAGAGAAGACAATAGAATAAAGAAAGAACAGCACGATACAACTTAGCAGAAGGCAGAGTCAGCACCAGTGGTGGTGCAGCATTAGTATCTTTCTTCTTCCTTGTCTATTCCTCTTCTCCATCTTCTCATCTCTTGCCTCTTTGCCTTCCTCTCCTTCTCACTTTTTCAGCTAGAACTCAATTCCTAGAGTCGTCAAACCACCCCGTGCATATAGACGAAATTCAAACTGGCCTTAACTCCTAAGAAAGCCATACCCTAACCCCAATTAACAAAACAAGCCCAGCCTGATTTAGGCCTAAAGTCCCTGCTTTGTCTCAGCCATATAGTTAATCCCATGGTGGATTTGGGCCCAACAGGGTGCCTGCTATTGATCCAAATGTCACATTAGGCCACCATGGGCCAAGGTTTCATGATAAGAGCTCAAAAACACCATGGCCAGGTTCACAACATTGTCAATGCTGCATAGCATCAGTCTAATGTCAATCTGCTCATGATACCAATAGCACACACTGCCCAAATAAGTAAAACTCATATTTGCCAACACACTAAAATACCTCTCTAGAGGCTGATCATCAGTTATCACTTTTCAGGTTTTGGTATTAATCTCATGCTCCAGAAGTATTCAGGTTTGGCTATTAATCTCATGTTCCAGAAGTATTCAGGATGTGGTATTAATCTCATGCTCCAGAAGACCAAGCACATTAAAACATAATATAGATAGTCAACCTGTAGCATTTCTCAGCTTCATAAAGCTGCTCAAACTCCTAATGTTCAAAGTGATTAACTTCATCAATGACCAAGAGGAAAATGCCCCTCTAAACCGTCAAAGATCTAGTTAAGCTTATAATTAGGAACGGTATGCACTACAATTCAATTCCTGCCATGCCAGGCTCCATATAATTATATTGTGTTATTGTTTTACTTTTATAGTTATATGAAACTCCTATTTATCATGACATGAACTCATTTAATATAAGACGGATTCTCTACCTACCCTCACTTCAGGTCCTCCTAGGTTTTATTATGACATTGCTAGAAATTACACCTTGTCTGGCTTTATCTAATCAACATAGCTTGAGAACTCCAACTTGTTAGCTAAAGTCGTCGATAACAGAACCATCTCAACTTCCTTACCGAACATATGTTATCAACACCAAAATTTTGAAACCTAAGCATATAGAAGGCATACTGGTCATGTACCAGGATCTGCAAAGAATGGCATGCTCCCATATACTCATGGTTCACTGTGATAGATGATACACCCATGTTGATATGGCATGCAATATGGAGAGGTATGGCATGCAGCACATGATGATACAGTTGGCATTTCCAACCTTGACCATCACACAACCTTAAGTTTCCCATTCCTTGAGATCCAAACCTTTCTAGAACTCAGAATCTCATTTGCCCCTCCATTTGCCAGGGCATTGTCAAAACACTGAACTGATCATAATTGACTGTAGCCTCCTCCATTATCTTTCTATGAACCCTCTATCTTTTCTGATAATTGCATGAATAACAAAACTGCATTCCGAATTTTACTAATCTGCATCAAATCAGCTTTTCTTCTTTTAATACCCATAAACTAGTATTAGTCTGTTATCCTCATTCATTTGAAACGCGAGAAATATAACATTGAAATTTATTATCAAGGTAGCCAAAACTTTTCTTCAAGTTTAACAAGTGTTCTTGAATCAACTAAATCTCCCTATTCCTCAGAGTTTTCAGACATACACCTGCATGATATAAGCAAGAAGGAACTTAGCATCAACTTCAACGCAAACAATGGAAAATATGACTCTACTGAAATCAGAATCTCCAGGACTCATGGAAGTTCAATGACACCATAGATTTTGCTCAAAGTGATGTTAATTCACCATAAAATTAAATTACCAAAAGGATTTGTTTCTATGCTATTTTTGCACATCATGAAATAACAAAAGCTAAAGGCCAGCATTTGTCAAATACTGTGTCTTCCTAGTGAAGCTAATGATCAATAAGAACTTTTAAACTTGTTTCGTATAAAAGCTTTCTGGCAAGCACAAACCTTCTCCACATTAGAAATCCCATCTTGCTTTGTCAACTAGCATTAAATTGCTCTAAGTGGCAAATGCAATTTCTTCTTCCCTTCCAAACTAGGCAGTACTTCAACCAGAACTAAATTCAATTTAGAACCATGCCCACCAGATATCAAAAC
The DNA here is from genome assembly GCA_000441515.1 of Elaeis oleifera. NCBI lineage: Eukaryota > Viridiplantae > Streptophyta > Magnoliopsida > Arecales > Arecaceae > Elaeis > Elaeis oleifera. The sequence continues at coordinate 294,809 of KE504913.1, forward strand.
CTCACTTTAAAGGGCTCAAAGATTTACTTGACAATTTGCTGAGCCATCTTCCTCAAATCTACAGCAGTCTGACTAGGAGGCAATCTGCTCCTCCACTAGCAGTTAGCCTAAGCTTGAACAAATCTTAATTGTCTTTCTCTACTGGTAAAAAAAAATTGCCTTTATCGACATTATTTTCATGATTTCAAGTTGACTAGTCAGAACCGTTAACACCTTACAAAATGGGGAAGCTTTGCCATTATGACCTGTTACAAACTAAACAATGGCCTTCTGTGTATTTGTTTGAACAGATGTGATGGTCCGCTAGATTTTAGGAAAATCACTCTGCCTCATTTTGTCATATGATACAGAATATTGATCAAGCTATGTGAAATTGTACAAATAACTCGTTCTGAAGGTGCAGCATCCTACCATAATGAAACGTTGAGGAAAAAACTTGTCAGTGTGATCGTAGTTGCATAAACTAGGATGAAATTATATAATAGCAAGACAAAATAGTTGAGCAAATGGCGGCAACAACAATTAACAAATGCAAATATGCATATTTCAAAATTATAATCCAATAATTTCATCAAATCTTTAATGAATAAAGGGTATACCACCGGCCTACGTGGTTTGCCTTCCATCTAGCCCAATATTTTTTCAGAAAGTCCTTTTCTACATTTTGTTGTGGGCTTGGAATTGCATTACCAGCTGCATAACCCTGAAACATTATGCAACATATTAAGAATTAGGGATCAAAGCAAGTGAGCAAGATGGACAAGCCATGGAACAACCCAGTAAGATTAAGTATTTTACGCAGCAGAAGTTAGAAAGTTCTAACCTCATGTTAGCTATGAATAGAATAGGACTGGAGTACTAATACAATGATAAATTTATATATTACGCAAATTAGGAGTTTATCAATCATGATCTTTAAGAATAAGCTAAATAAAATATAAATGTCTAATTAACATCCAGCGTGACATATGAGTTCCAAAAGCAGAGCATCAACATATACATGTAATTTTTCCCCATATGCAAGCATTAGCCCTGGCACCCATATGCAACATAACAGAGACAAATTCCATACTATATAAAGTAGCAAAATTGCCATAATTCCATAAGCCCGGTCCTCACTGACCATGATATCTGGGTTAAATCCACAAATCATGATATATGCAGCTGAATCCCACATCTTATCGATGCATACTCTGACTCCACATATGCAGGAAGATATAGCAACCATAAAGCAGCTCTTAGACTATCACAGTCATTAGGGATGTAGGTGTGGGCATATTATGTATGTCTGATATCAGTCATACATTTAAGCATGAAGTCCAAGAATATTTTTATATTAAATTCACTTATGCAACATGTGTACCACAACCAGGGCCTTCAAGATGTAGTTCATGAACCGAAATACAAAATCACTAGATTAGAACCAAGCATAGCATAGTCATGCAATTAAATCCATGTTCAATCATATTCAACAACCAAACTTACACAGATTCCATTTCCTGTCCAAGAGGAAGGGCAAGAGCAGAATTTGTTGTTATCAACCAGGTTTTTGTAATTATTTCACCTATCCAACTAATCAGCAGACTGAGTTAGACCAGCTCTACAGTAACTGGAATAAGAAGTCCATCACCAAACATTAAAAGAAAAAACATCACCTAGTTATGATCCCAACAATTTGGGATCCTGGGAGGGGCAAAATTTTTTGCACAAAAAGTAGCTGTCCCAGGACTTGAACCCATGCCATTGTGCTTGTCAGCCAAAGCCCTTTACCACTGCACCAAGTAATGACCCCTTAAGCCCCACCACCAAACATAATGAAGAATAAGTGATCAGAACTAATGATGCCTTCAAGTTTACACTTAGTTTCAGAAGAAACAACCAAAACCTGCAGAAGGATGACTTTGGATTGTGGTTTGAAGGCTTTTAGAATTACAACTCAAACTTAGTTCATTTTTAATCACTCCTTATTGCTATGGATTGATTTCCAAGAATCTTCAAATAGGAAGTTAAATATATCACAATAAACCTTTTAGGGCCTGTTTCAGAAATCAAACAGGATGGGCTGGATTTTCGATAGGAATCGAGCCCGTTAGCCTGCGCAGCCTCTTTTTTCTAAAGACCCATCCTCAAGGTTCGCCATCTCGGTACTGAACCATGTACCGGTGAAATCCCACAATAATATCAGTATGCAGTACGATATGGTAAGGTTGGTCATTACAGGGCGGTTAGATATACCGGTATAGTATGGGGCGGTACGGCGAACGCTGCACGTCCTGGTCTTCATCTAAATCCCATCTATAGGCCTATTGGACCGTAGGATAAAAAAAGACCTATGGAGGTCTTTTTTTTCCTCCCACAGGATTTGGGCTGGAAGGGATCAAGCTGATGTGGGCCTTTGCTTAAATAGATTGTGTAATCCATAATCCAACAGGAAATCCAGTAGGATTATCGAGCACAATCCTACTGGATTTCCCAATCAAGCCCTTATTTGTTCCTGCTTTACTAGGAGGTCTACTGAAATTATCAAATCAGAGTGGTTGCAACTAGTTGAGCTCGTAAGGTAATTGGGTGTTGGATGCCAGTGGGGTCCGAATCCCAACCTCACCCAGACAAACTTCAGTTTAGAAAAAAAAAAAGAAAAGAGTAGACGCAACAACATTCCCTCCAGACTTTTATGGATGATTGCCCGACTTCAATCTACAAATGCGCCCCCTTGCAGCTGAGGGGTTAGATGGGTGTAAGGACTTGGGAAGAGCAAATCTTCCAATATTATTGTCAGATCAAACTTTCATCTTTATCTATTCTTTCTTTCTTTTTCCATTAATTTTCTTATATCCAATTCAAGCCAACCTATCCACAAACCTGAAACCTTGTCCACTCCAAAACCTAACAGCAGCCATACATTAGGACTGGCAAACCCAGTCATCAATCAGTTCAGCTTCAGATTAATATGTAGTGACAGCAAATATTATCAGCTGCTCACCAAGTCCTCTTTAAAAACCTGTGCAACAAGCCTTAGTTGATCCTCAACAGCTACAGAACTTAAATCTGAAGTAGCCCTTTCCTTCAACCAATTCAGTCTCAATTCCAGTCCAACCACAACAGATCTGATCTACTGTCAATCCCTAAATTCCTTCGGCCACCTATTAGAACTTATAAGCCCTTCTCACGTCCATACGTCCTGTTCCGTGTCATGTTTGGTTCTGCAGAAGAAAGATAAGATATGGAAGTTTTGTTGCTGAGTTTTACCCAGTGGATCTGATGAGGACAGGCTCTGGAGATAATGTTGTAGCGTCAAATTCAAGATAACATCAATCAATGATTTCAAAGCTTCTAAGTTCTCCTCTAATACATCTCTGAAATTGTTAATTTTTGGATTAATAAATTTTAATTGCTTATTTATGTCATCAGATGTCTCTGTTGGTTTCATATGCATGCCTTTCATATCTAAAGTTTAACTTATGCATCCTAATCACTAGCTTACCTATGCATTTGCTCACATGTTGATCTCTTCAAATAGGATTGAGATTATATAATCTGCTTCTGCATTCAAGTAGGTTGTAAATGCCACTAGCTGCACTTTAACCCAATGGAATATTTGTCCCAGCTTGAACAAAACTGATATTAAATTTTCTATCGCCAGACCAACTGGGACCCAAGTGTTTGAGCCTACTGTATTTGGCTAAACATTTTCAATGGCACATTGCTAACCACCACACTCCTGTCGGGGGAAATTTGGTCATTTCTATCAAGCAGAGAGACCTCCCATATCTCTTCTTCTCCATCTTCCTCACTTCTCTCAGTTAATTTCATCCATTTAGCAGTTCAATCAAGTTCTTATCAATTTCTTCCACTTTGTCGTCACCCTATTCTCATCTAAGGAGATCCGTTATCACTTTGCTGCAGATATGAAGTATATTTGGATCCACCATCTAACATTATTTACAAATGATAATATGATCCTTTGCCCTAGAAAAAGTAACATCAAACATTTCATCAGAATAGATGAAATAACTTCTATTACGAGTGATTTGCATCAAGAATAATACTCAAAGACAAAATAATCAAGATTTCAGAGACAATAGGGGGCGGCCTGGTGTACGAGCTCCCACCATTGTGGGGTTTGGGAAGGGTCATATGTATGCAGCCTTACCTCCACATGAAGAGAGGCTGTTTCCATGTTTTAACTCGTGACATCCAGGTCACAATAGAGCAACCTTACGGTCCTCACCATTGTGCCAAGGCTCACTCTCTAGGTTCCAAAGACAACTGTTTGAAAATTGCAAAATAACATATAAATTTCATGCAAACTGAATTGAACAGATATTATAACCATAGTGATTTGTATTAGGATAAGATTAGGACAAACTTTTGGTTGTAAAATACTGCAAGAATATTTAATGAGAAACCTAAAGAGAGCAAAATGAGAAACCTACAAAGATTAGAACAATCTTCAAACATAAAAAAGGACACAAAGTAACAGATAGACAGTTTTTGAAATTTCAACTACAATTTACCCATTGACTTAATTGAGAAAAAGAGTGCATAAAGGATCACAGCCAACTAAAAGCATCACAGCCAACTAAAAGCATCATTAATTGATTTTGATTTTTGACATGGCAAAATCAAATGTAAAATTTGTCAAATTACACCAATATAGAAGAGAATTCATATGAAACAAAGAAAAAAAAGCAACAACTGCTATTACAAAAAAGGGGAAAATTGTAAATTAAACAACCACTAGAGTTCTAGCTTCATGCCTCATGGCTTTTGTGTATTTTTTCAGTCATTTCTACAGAGGAAGAGTATAAACTGATGTACTGAACCCCTAACTCCTATTAGGTAGCTCAAAAAAGACAAGCATAACAATAATGGTGGTAGTGGAGAACATGTGACACCAGTAACAGTAGAAGCAGCAGCAGCAAAAAATGCAGTCAGAGTAACGAACAAACAAGTCATAGCACAACAATGGAGGGCTGGATTGATAAATATTCTGGATGCAGTTTAACGTAATACCTCTAGGGAGCATCTAACATCCTCCACGGTTGGCCAGATGATAAGCGGTTTCCTGAACCCAGAGGTGATCCGTCATTTAAAATGCCAGATGACATAGACACTGCTAACTCAGCTAACCACCTCTCATCCAATGAACCAAGGGAAGAAAACTGCAACAACTTACAAGTTACATTTACACCAGGAATACCGTAAATTAACTCATAAGAAATTCAAGTTACTACATGAATTAGGATGAATGGTGCTATAGCAGGAGAACAGAGTATTAGTAACGAGACCAGAGTTAGTGTTAGGAAGTAGTTACACTATCATTATATCATGACGTCTGATGCCTAAATTGAAGTATAAGAATCATACAAAAGCAGTGAAAATAGGTTAGTGATTCTTTTCACCAGTGAGAGGATATATTTCACTGGTCTGAGGTTTGATTTAAATAATATTTCTTACTTATAGTGTCTAAAAGCATGAAGTCATGTCATTCAATACAAATCAATAAAGCTGTAAGCATTTCTAGAATGAAAGAGATGTGCCAAATCTAAACACAATCTTTCCATTATCTATGCCATCATCATAGTTCAGGTCCAGTTCCTGTAATATCAATGTATCTAACGTTAATTTTTCAAAAATTCAAATGAACTATTTCACCAACTGTATAAGTATAGTCCGATCAATAGCAGAATGAATATTTTTTTACCAAGCCCACGTGTAAACAACATTAATTTCAACATTCAATAAATTAACCTCTGTTTTCCCAAAACCCAGCATCACCAGGAGTCATGTTCAGGCATCGATGGAAATAATCAAATCAATCTCTATCAAAGTATGGATAAATTTGGGCTGTCTCTATGTTATCTCTAAGATATTTGCTACAGCAGGTTTAAGAGATTCAGAAACAAACTGCTAAGGATCCATCATGCTAAAATCTAATTTATGCTAAAATCTAATGCAATTCCAGTAAAGTTAAGCTATCTAGGAAGTTCTTGGAAATGTCAACGTAAAATCTTAGAAGTCTATCCATGCTCAAGGTATATGATATATCTGCACTCTGTTAGAGAGGCAAAGTATCTAGCTGCAGGTTTCCAATTCAATGTATACAAACAACATGATGTTACAATAAAAAAATATGCTCGGAAAGGTGAAAAATTAACCCACCAATACCTGGTAAACAAGCGGGGATTTACAAAATTCTTTGTCAAATATACATTCTTCAAGGACACCTCGCAATTTCATATGGCCCCACTTTTTCAAGTTGGTACCCTTATGATATCCAGGAACAGATGCAATCAACCTAACCTAATAGTTTAAAAGTTATGAGGCAAAAACATAAGATTAACCATTCCAACAGACATGCTAAGTTCAACAGTAATAATCTAAATACAGAATATCTCATTTTACACAATAAACATCCAAAAAAAAAATCACATCAAGCACCAAAAGCTTTAAATAATCCATAATCCAAGAGGCTGTATCAGTTAGCATAATTCAATATAATCAAATTAAGAATCAAAAGGTCATTTAGTAGTATCTAAAAAGGAATACTAATTGAGGAATAGATCTAGATGGACCATAATTACAGTTAAAGCATGCATTTTATGACAAATAACTTGAGAATTTCCCAAGGCATGCAAAGGTATAGGAACAAATGAAACATAAACTCGGTATGAGGGAAAAAATTCTTGGGAGAACATATGATATTACAATCAATACCTTACATAAGAAAAATGGAAATAAGGAAGATGATAACTAATTGGAGATGTATCATGACACCCAATTGCAAGCTACAAGGACATAAGGGCAAGATACTATCTTTCTTGGGTTTAGGCACCTGTGCTGGATGTGGGTACTACTCTAGGTGTTGGATCCTTTACATCCTCCAATGTTAGGATACACAGACTCCACTAAAAAGAATACAAAATTTGATTGAGGGTACATGGATATGATGTACATCGTCAATTCCTAAAGGGCATGGCTTTCTTTTAATTTAATCTTCAGTGTCTAATTTATACAAACTTTCCTCTCACTGTATACATACTTATAATGTTTTAAACTTAAGCCTGCCTTCTGCAGATTTGTTTATTTTTATATACAGGCTGGGGACTAAAAGTTAAATGACCATGAAAAAAAGAGATCTGAATTACGTTCTTTTTGTCAACAAGACCTAATTGTAAAGTGGCATGAAAACCAGGGAGTGGGGAGTTAAGTTTATATTCCAAAATCAAATATCAGTACTTCGATTGATTGAACTGTATCACCCACCAATGTTCTCCTCTTTAATGAAAAAGAAAAAAAACATGTATGTTCATGTGATTGAATGCAAGTTAAATAGTCCAAACCCAAATTCCATTCTTTCACTACTCCTAATGCCACCAGCCTCAGTCGCTAACCCAGCTTATCCACCAGCTTCCTACATCCATGACCAGCATCCTTATCTTAGGTACGTCCTCACCCCACCACCCCCGCCACCACAACCGGGATTCCTCTTCCTTGGAAGCAGAGGCTTCTCCAATCTTTAAACTTCCATCTGGGGCACATATCCCATACACATGTTTGTCATGGATCAACATGGTATATCAGGATTAAGTGGCTAGGTCAAGTACCTAGATGCTATGAAAACTTCCATGTGAATGAACACTACTGAAAATGCCCATATCTGGTTTGAAAATGTTATGTGCTGCCCATCCAATGCATGATGTTCCATAGATAGTACAGAAATCATCAACAGTAGCATTTACTGCACCAAGGTGGTGATAAAGTACAATGATCTATGAAGTCATAACTCAGAAGGGGCAGCTGTTATAATAATAAAACAGATGAGAACAAATTCTGTCAACTAATTCAGTTTAACGCTTTGTTTAACAATACTTTCTCAAGCAATTGACAGAAAGATTACATGAAAATGTAAATATCCCTGCAAGTTAAGGTTTTGGGCCTTTTGGCCAAGGCATGTGACAAGAGTGCTAATGAGAAGTATTAACCACGTTAGTAAGAGAGGTAACCTAAAGGTGTGTATAAAGGCCAGCAAGGATATGCATGCAGAAGCAGTGACGAGTGGTAAATGCATTTATATTGCATTGAGCCTACAACAAGGTCTAATATTCAAGGGTGCATTTGAAGTTGTTCCTGCTTTTTAAAAGTCATTACAAGGAAGCACTTTCATGAATGTATTACATAAGAAGCACTACTTTGTGCATTTGAAATCTGGTAGCCTACAACAAGATCTAACATTAAGGGTACATTTGAAGTTGCTTCTGCTTTTCACAAGTCAATAAAGGAAGCACTTTCATGAAAGTTATTACATAAGAAGAACTTTCATGCATTTGGCATCTGGAATTCATAATGCAGAATTATTCTTTTCTAGTCTATTAGTAATGTACATTCGTGGGAATGTGTTTGATCACATTGCAGTCCAACAAATCCTTAACTTGATCTACAGTCAGTATTTCATCTAAAAATCCATTTAGTTATTACAGAAGAAGCACAATTTTGAGCATTTGGTCTCTGGTGTTCACATAATACAGAATTGTTTTTTTCTAGTCAATTATTATGTATATAAGTGTCGTGTTTGATCATATTTCAGTCCAACCTAACCAGAAGAGAACCCCATTTGATCTACATTCATTTTTTCATCTCAAAATCCAACCATCTAGTTCTTTGGTCAAAGTCAGGTTTTTGGTCTAGCTTGAGCTAGGGTTGGGTCAATGCTGAACCATATGGGTCCAGCCCAAACTTTGGAGCAATGTCGAGGAGGAAGGCTCCCCTCTAGTTTAGTAGACCCAAATGAAACTTTGTTTGGGACCAGCATCTAACTTATAGATTTATATATATGATTTACTTGGGCTTAAAACTGGTTGGAATCACCAATCTAAGATTTTCAAACCTAAAATTGCCTTACATGGGGGTGAGGAAGGAACCAAAAAGTGTCAGTTTCTTGGCTTGGATCATCAAGAAACAAAACATGGAGCAAATTATATAAGCCTAGATGATTTTTTTTCAAGCTTCTCCTAACAGCCAGTTCTTGGCTTACGTTCAAATGATAAGCACATCTCAAGTTACATAACTAAATATTTATTCTTTACAAAAGCAATTATTTTACCTTAGAAGTCATAAAAGGACTTCTTCTCAGCAACACCAAACGCATCCTATGTCTCAATGCATTTGTTGATGATGAATCAAAAAATATTTGAGAGGTGCTAAGTTTGCAGCTTATATAGTGTTTACTTAATAAGAAGTATCAAACCCATCCCACTTCCCTATGAAGTTGAACATAGTAGACTTAGAAAAGAAACAAAACATATGAACGCAAAGGATATTCCCTCTGAAATTTTAGCTTACTTAAATATTTTAAAAAAAAATCAAAGAAAATGGAGTGATGAACAATGATATTATGCGGATTTAGGCACAAGATAACATTGTGGAAAGGTATGTCCAGACTAAGTGACTGCACATGCTTTACAGACGTGAACCTGGCACTATGAATGAAGTTGGCACCATGAGGGCCTAGGCATGAAAGGTTAGAAGGGAATACGACACATGAACTGAAGTTACTTCATTTATAAAAGTGTGGCAGGGATCAGACGAAAATGACATAGGTATGTTCAACATAAAAAGTCTTTGAATGAGACTTAGCTATGCCGTGAAGAGTCAAGAAACAAGAAAGTGTAAGACAGCCAGGATGGGAATTAATAAAATAGCAATCACTGTCCTTTAGAAGCAGAAAAACAATCAGGAAGCAAGATATATGATGTCATAATGTTTTGTTGGTTATTATAATGTTTATATCCAAGAGGTTAAGATTTAGAACCAAGCAAAAATCAAATTCTGAAAGCATCTATAGTGATTATGCTCACTGTTGTCTTAGACAACTCCAGGACCCAATGGTTTATGAACCCTCGATTGCTTGCTTCTTGATTATCTACTTCGCAAAATCATGTGTTAATGTAATGCAACAATTCAACCAAGCAACTACAGTGATGTTTTTTTTTCTCAGTACCAATTCTGTTCACCTAATCTAAGATGATATTTACTTCACATACATATATTTGAAAGGTGTGATTTTCAATGATCTCAAACTGCAGACACCAAGATTTCATGATTTTAATTGACACACATAGCCGCTGCACTAAATATTCATGAACATATTTAATGTTGTCATATCCTTCATAACAATCAAGTAAATACAAATAACTAGAATACCCTAAAACATCCTCTTCTATTAATAAATCAAAAAGCATTTGAAGCATGTATTCCTTGATTAAAAAAAGTAAGAAGTTGTGCTGAAGGAGAAATAGCACATTTGCACCGCATTTAGTTACAAATACACAAGTTATTTTCAAGAATTGCTGAAACAGCAGATACTGCAATACTGCATATCTATCAATAAACATTATAATGTATTGGAAACAAGATCTGCTAAAACAAAAGGACATTAAAACTGGTTCAATAAGTTGCAACCAGAAAATTAAGAGGACAGTACAAAGCAGACTGCTAGTCGACCCAGAAATGATAAATCAAGGTTTCAGGTGCTGGCCTGTGCCAGGCCAGTACAGGAACCAAGCACAGGATGCATAGCAGCTAACAATTTTTAAATATATGAAAAAAAAATAGTGCTATTTGGTACAGCCCAACCACCAACATCCACAGTCGAAATCTTTCAGCGGATTGAATTTGAAAAATTTCCAAATTATGAATTATGATACGAACATCATGAGTACAGAGAAAGAAATCAGGTGCAAGAATTAACTAGCATGTAAATTCTCAACATGATACAAATATTAATATTCATATTAAATTTGATTTGACCCAAATAAAAAGAAAGCTAGCATTCCATCACTACAATGCAAAAGATTTTTTTGATGATACCAGCAACATAGGAGCAAAAGTGAAAAAGCACTAAACAATTAACATCCAGAAATGCATTATAAACAAAATCATGTCATTAACCAATTTGCGGATATAGGTTCAAATGGAAATGCTTAGAATAGCGAAGCTACAAGCAACTCAGAACACCAAGAAACTAGTTTATGAAAATTTAGATCTACAGAATGAAAAATGGGAGGATACCTTTGAGCTGCTATAATCAAAATTTTTGAAGAAGGAAGGATTGATGTTAACATTGCCAACCACAGGCAGATGGACATTAAATTCAGGCCACTGCATATTTATTGGTGGAACTAATTAGTTTGCTTGAAACATTTCAGCTTAATTTAGTAAATCAAGGAAGACAAACAAAGATATGTTACAAGTAGAATGCTCCAGGCCAGAGATGTTATATGAGGAAAATTATATGAAAATAGCAATCTGAATAATCTGAATTCAAAAAACATTATGTGCCCAATGATGTTCACACAAGACAAAATTAGAAGACTTGGAGAAAAAATAAGAAACAGATGGGGTTTCAATGTCTGAAAAAAGTTATCCTAACAAAAAGTGGAAATTTCTTATGCAATACAACCAGAAGTATATACTATTTGCAACCAATTAAGTCAGTAAAGGTCAGCATGCAGAGACAAGAAGAATCCTAGGCAACAACTAGGTGGACTCCATAGTGCCCAAAGCACTTTGTAAGCTAATGTTTGTGCAACTATGAGTGCATGTGCATATCCTTGCGTGTTTATACACCTGCATATCCTTGCGTGTTTATACACCTGCAGTGAGTCCTTTTCATGTGTTTGCTTGTGTGGAAAAGGAGAAACAACATACCTTTAGCGCGTTGAGATAATCAACCAGGTCATTTTCAAATGAAGACCCTTTGTTCAAATTCTGTTGATCTTTCCATGGAAAATCTTGCATCCATAAACCTTGAGTTTTGTTGTTCCAGTCAACATAGATTAGATTTGCAGTGTGTACAACAACACGTACACCTTGAGGATATACAAGAAGCATAGCTTTGGAATGGTGTGTTCCATATGAAATAGGAAGTGGGGGCTTGTGAAGGATCCAATTTGTAGGTCTATTTTCTGTTAATCCCATGAACAAAATATATAAATATTGCTAATAAGGAAATGAAAATCAAAAGGATGGCATGTAATCATAGGTACTTTCAAATGGTCAACTGTAGCACCACTTTCTCCATGAATGACAAGCACGTGAGGGATTTTCCTCAAATCTGGACATCCTGCAAAATATGAAAACGTGGATTCTTAAACTACATGCTTGGCAAGAAAGTGTCCACACAGGAGAATAAAATTATGACTTGGAATACTGGAATGAAACCAAAAGCCCCAATAAGTATGGATCTCAGAGTTTCAAATGACAGAAATATGAGAAAACATATGTTCTGAAGGAGAACCTATAATGCACGTGTTGGAGGTACATGCCCTAAAAGCACCAAAGGAATGTTTGGAATTAAAATGTCGGTTAGTCTCAAGTATCGCATCAGTTTAGCTAATGGTACATTTGCACCATATTGGCAGTATCAGATTTCAGCCATTTCCACCTTAATTTCACATGGAAACTCTTGATCTTAAAAGAATAATCATATGATATAAGTATTGCATCATAATATTTTTAACACCATCCTCACAATATATATAAACAGCACCTTACACAGGCATTTTACTTCTTTCAAATTTTTGGTATGAAACCAATGGCAATTCATACAAACTAAACCTTCTGATTGGTAATTCGGCCTAAGGAACAATTTGCATTTAATGATTCATAGCATATATGCAGTATTACCCCATCAAGGAGCAAATAAGTTGAAGGAAAGAATCATAAGCAATGTAAGAAGTTAAAAATAGGTAATGCATAAGCCAATTTATAATTAAAAAAAGTGTAATTACTATAATGTTGAACTTACCAGACATCAACCAATCAATGTCCACCATGTAATTTGACAAGACAGCAACAAGCACGTTCCCTACTAATACATAAACAAGATTAAAAAGTTGAATTCATTTCTGAGTCCAACTAGGTGATCCATGACAGAACAAAAGTCAAACATGAGTCAAGGTATTACGCCCCAGCTATATTATTCCTATAATTCCACCCACTACCAAATTGCTCAATGAATTAAAGGACCAAAAAAATGTTACTTTACATAAATGGCTAGCAGTTAAGAAACTGTATCTCCAGAACACCAAAAGACATCTGACATCCTGACAAGATCTAATAATCTTTTTTCTATATGATTTTCTCAACTTTCACAAAAATCATTCCGAAGTGACTTCAAGATATGGTCCATCTACGAAACATTGGTGCTTCGACTACAAGTATATTCACTAATATAATTAAGATATGATATGATAATCAGTAGCAAACCAAATCATGACATTCAATTGCATTATCCCTGTTCCATTATATAGCAAATGTCCTTTAAGGTGAAAAAAGGAATTCAGCAATAAAATGGAGCTTGGATCAAAGAGGCAAGGACTTAAATTGGGTTGACATGAATACTTCAACAATTCATGGAAGCACACACCACATGTTATTTACAATAAAGACGCAACTGCAGCATTTAACAACATTGTAATAAAGGCATAGTTATTGAAGAAGACAGAGATTGTGCTATTTTGAAATTTCAACATACTCTTTTTGAGAAAGCATAGATGGTATAAAGAAGAGACCAACTTCAAAGAAATTGATATCGAGAATATCCTTTTCCTGCCTTTAATTGGAAGGGTTGCACAATTATAAGAGGCAAGCATATCTAAGACTGAAGAGCTTGAAAGGAATGGTTTTGGCTGAAACTTATTGACAAGACCATATAAATGTGTATTTCATTTGGTTCATTTGGAGATCAATCATCCAGCTAAACAATTATTGCTTTTGGTTTGATTTCCAGTCATGATATAAACATTTGGGTCTACTTATCTTGAACACAAACTAACTGCATAGTTCAGTCAAATTTATAAAACAACTGACACTATAATGACACTAAAAATTTATAAAAATAAATAAAAATAAAAATAAAAACTTAGATGGCAAATGGTGCTGTGGAAGTTACAAAAATTCACAATACAGTTGAGGTCAGCAGTCCAGGCAAGAACAACTTATGCACATTTGTATTGATTCTTAATGGAGTTGGTAGGCATGATCTGTAAATGTACTTTTGTTTTGCAAGTGTAGCAACCAGCAAGCTACCACGCTGCAACAGACATTCCTTCTTCTAAGGAGAAAAAGAAATTAACAAGAATTTCTTGAAGTTTCAATATCTCTTCACCAAAACTACATAGTTAGGGATTGCCAACCGACCCAAATCGGCGGTTCAGCCCATACCAAAGCTGGCCCACGATGGTTCAGCCTCTCCGGTCTGTTCGGCCTTGGTTTGTAAAAACCCTCCTCCGACCACCACTGTGCAGCCTCAAAAGGCCTCCCAAGCTTGTTCACTTGCAAGGGCTTCGCGCTCATCTTGTCCTTACCAACCACTGCCACTGCTCCTATGTAAGTCTTGCCATCTTCCACTCTCTCCCTCCTTCCCCTCTCTCTCGGTTAGGTTTCTCTCTCTCCCGTCCATGGTGGCCCTCCTCCCTAGATTCTGGCATGCCTCCTCTCTCAGTCTCTCTTCCTCTCTCTCCCTCTCCCTCCCTTCCTCTCTCACTCCCACTTCCTCTCTCTCCTCCCTCTCCCCCTCTTCCTATTTTGCATACACCCTGAAAAGGTATACTGTAGACATGTACCAAACCAATTGCTGGCTGGTATTACCTCCGATATTGGTTTGGTGAACCTTGCCATACAAATATATTATTACAGTTGTTAGTTATCTTAAAAAGCATATGATTCACTGCATCTACCAAACTTAGCAGCAAATTTCATTATTCTTCAATACACACTGCATCTACAAAATAAAGTGGTAGATCTATGCCTTGGTGAGCTTATCAGATTTTGCAAGACTATGAAAAGAATTGGATGATCGTCTCAGCCAAAGCACTGCAAATGCATGTTTGGTTAATTAGTTTTTCACAATGATAGTGGATCGGGCAAAATAAACTGTTTTATAAAAACAGAATCTTCTAGAAATATGACACCAATGAATTGTTAAGCCAGTAACTTGAGCATGTACTCCTTTATATTGCCTACCAAAGTTTATTGTATCCCATCTTGGTAAGGTACCAGTAGAATATCAATGTTCAGTTCAGTATACAAGTCAAATCGATCGATACCAGTCCAACCTAGCAGAACACCCCATACAGCCAAGTATTGCCTGAAACAGGACTGCATGCCATACTGTACCAACCCGTACGACCCAAAACCGGGCGGTACCATGATAAAAAGTGAGATCGGTATAAAATGCATACCGTACCATGCTATACTGTACTGAACCAGTAACACACCGATATGGTACCTGATACTAATGTTGTGGACCTTGCTGCCTACTTTTATCATGTCAAGACCATAGATGGTATATCCTACTTTTCATCAAAAAAGGGTTGGGAAGTTCTTGCAAGTCAACTCATGATGCCTCTAGGTGCTGGTTTTATTGTAGCTGTTTTGAGTTAATAATGTCAGTACCAATGGAAATTAACCATTTCATATCTTTGTAATAGCAAAATCCAGTACAAGATTATCTTCACCTTTTCTTTGGCTGGCTAGTGTTAGATATCTACAATATCCTATTTAGTGTAACATTAGGTGTTTAGTCTTAGAGTAGAACAACAATAAATAAATGTCACTGAACTTATTGAAAGTGAAATGCCTTGTTCTCTTACAAATTGATTTTACCTGTATCACATCTCGAATAGCAACTGAGCATGAATTTGCCCATGCAGGAATGCCTTGGACTCGCATAAGTCGAAAGATCAAAGAGAGTCTATCCTTAGGAACACTAAAATGGCAACTGGCCTCCGTGTTCTCACAAGAAGCCAAAACCTCAGGTGGTTTCAACTGAGAATGACCAGGTGTAATAGCCACTACATCATCCTGTTCCAAGTTGTCATTGTCCTGATCAACATGTAGAAAATAGTGAAATGAGTGTTCAAATGAAAATAACTAAATTGGCTGAAAGCAAATGTTATCCTTAAGGAATTAACAACAAGTTTGGAAAAGCACTTGCAGGTGATCCTTAGTTGATGAAAGACAAGGAACCCACAATGCCCCATATAAATAAATAGCAACCAGAACAATATAGCAAATAAAATGATATATTTATATCAGCTTAAGGATCATCAACAGAAGTAAAAATTATTAATCAATATGTTTTGCATCTTTTATTCCTCAAAGCAAGCAATCAGAAATCAGATGTTAGGAATTTTTCTTGAGCAGCGCCCAATAACTGAACATAAGACAAGAGGGACATTAATAAGATTAACAGAACTTTGATTAGCATGATGTAAATGCTGGAATAAGTACAGTTTATGCATGTAAAGGAGTAAAATAGTGTCTGTCAATGGGATCATATAGAGCAGTCAGAAGTCCAAATTAAACAAAGATCTTTAAGCTGAAAAATCAGCAATGTTAACCATGATATTAGAAGTCATTCATATTGATCCAGTTCTAGACAGAAAATTTAAGTATTACATGAAAGAGATACTTTGCCTATATCAACCAGGATGTCAGATAAGGTGTCATATCACATTAACATGATTCACTCATTACTATTGAATAGAGGACTTATGCCATAGCAACCTTTTAGAAACCAGTGCATTAAGCTGCCAAACCCAGAACACCAATTTCCAGTTTACCAATATATTTAATGGGAAAGGCTTTGAGACTGGCATCATGCATCCGCCCTCAAAGCACGAAGCTGGGCCCCACCATAAAAGAATCCCAAATAACCTAGCCCTGCATGCCCCCCACTATTTCCGATTGTCAAGGCATCATGTGATGTACATGAGGAAAAGAAAGAAAAATAAAAAAATGTACTCCTCTCCTGACCCTCTTCATTGATTGTGTGTGTGTGTGTGTGTGTGCACGCACATGAAAGACTAGAACATACTTTGCAAGAAACAAGTCACAGCTTATATGCACCAAGCATTTATCTAAGCACCTTTCTCATCATGCATGGCACACTTTAAACATGAATCATGCAGAAGAGCAGAATGCAAATGTTTTAACAATTTGTAATACACTAAGATTTAAAAGACAAAATCTAACATGAGATCATGCAATGTGCAGAGGTATCTTTTGGCAACTAGTATCACCTATAAGGTATCAAAGTGTTCGGTGGAAAAAAAAAAGAAAGAAAATCGGCACTATTCAAAAGTCATGAAAACATTAAGTATTACAGTGCATCCTAACCTATAGGCCTTGTTATAGGCATCACTTGTATAGTATGCATATTCTTGTCCTGCTCCCTTGGGGGGGAATATAAGTGTCACCTTATTATGTATAAAAGATGCCCTTGTCTAATGTAAACAGAGAAAGGATCAGGTTGTCACACATCTAAATTGTACATATTCCCCTCCTCTTGCTGAATTTCTCTCTTCTTTCTTGTTCTGCATCTTTCTTCTTTATTTTGTTCTTCAGACAGAGGCCTTTAATGTTCTGGCTGCTGGACCATTAAAGGATAAGTTCATACAACAAGAAAATGAATTATTGAGTACTTAAAAGGTACAACATACAGAAAGCTTATAGATAAATAAAAGGTGAAAAAATATGATATTTTTCAATGCAGAGAAAAAAATATCAAAGAAGATATGTGTCGAAAAGAAAATGTTAAGGGAACCTACGATAT
Organism: Elaeis oleifera; assembly: GCA_000441515.1. Classification (NCBI taxonomy): domain Eukaryota; kingdom Viridiplantae; phylum Streptophyta; class Magnoliopsida; order Arecales; family Arecaceae; genus Elaeis; species Elaeis oleifera. The sequence goes on from KE504913.1 coordinate 312,432, forward strand.
GTCCGTAAGCCTTGGGATTCCAGTTCTCTATTGATAAATCTGAATACAATATAACCACCAGACTTGAGAAAGACAAAAAAACATTCTCATACAATTTGATCGAATGGTCAATAGGCAAGCTTTGCATGTTTCCTAATTGGGACAAACCAGTAGACTTCATTTAAAGCTTATCCTCCCATCTTTTTCATCTAAAATTGAGCTACAGTCCTTCATCTATACAAGGGTAAATCATATGCATATGAATGCACAGGAAGAGTCTAGACAATATTAGCTTATGATATTTAATTCATCCCTCAGAAACAATGACGGCAGAATTATGAAAAATGAACCAAAACCATAATAAGTTGGAAAAAAGTTTAATAATTCAAAAATGAATAGAATGATCAACATGTTGCCAAAACACGGATACATGTAAGCAAAGAAGTTTAGAACAAGACCTGCAAAGTTCTTTCCAAAGCTTCATCTTCAAGAATATGCCGATTCCTTTTGACAGCTAAACTCTCCTCTACACTATGTCTTTTTTCTTTTCTTAAGAAGCTTGAATCTGTTTTTGATGAAGATGCATGCTCACTGCCAACTGTTACATACTTAAATAAATAATTACCAGGAATCAACTCAATAATGTCACCATGAACAATCAGAGCTTTGTCTTGAGTAGAGAGCTTCTTTCTTTGATCCCCAGATTTTACAATAACAGGATTTGGTCCTTCCTGCAACATCATTTAAAATACCTAGATATTAAATATATGAATAAATAAACACGTTCCAAATCTATCCACTTTTAATCCCAGGGTAAATGAAATAGCAAATAATTAGCAAATAGACATATAAGTATCAGAAAAATAAGCTCTAATAGAATGATACAATGTGTTACAAATTATATGGCTCATATCCCAACCTGTAATAAATTCATAATTATTAAATGTAGCTGGGTCACCAATCTTTTCCCATCGCAAGTCATAGAAGCAAAGAAGCAATTTAAGCTAATATACTACAAAAAATAGAGGGCATACCACAACAACTTCGGCAGAGCCATCAACTGTTGTATGCAAGCTGACATGCTTGCGGCTAACTCTCTTGTCAGATATAGCAAGGTTATTGCGGCCAATAACATTACCTCCTTGAAAAATTGGTATATTCGAGACTGAGTAATCTACCAAAAGGTTCTTTTGAAGAGGAATTAAGAGGCCAATCTTCACCTAAAACAATCAAAAGAATTCTTAGGATCCTAATCCCTGGTCACTTTCACAAAGAACAGTCATCCACATCTCATGTAGGATATAACAACCATTCGCATACATATAAAGCACATGACAGAATATATTATAATGCATATGTTAGCATATGCACATGTTAACATGAAAACTACATGAAGCCATAATGCAATAATCAAAAGAATACATGCACATGCATCCAAAAATTCTGATGAACTGAAGGTGCATCTGTAAACCTTGGATTCAATGAAAATATTTGCAATCAGGAATTTTTATGTCATTTATTCCCTTCCGCAATTCCGCTAATGATGTTTTCCAAGTTCATATCATTATAACCAAAAACCTTTCTTTAAACTATTTCAGATGGTCGACTTTCAACTCCCTTTTTGCAAGTTCCATCTATATTTTACACAGCATCATCTTCCTAACTCTCCCATACAAATCTAATCACTGCATAAGTAGGGCCTTCATTTTTTGCTACTACTTATGTACTTATCTCATATACACCATAAGTTTACAATATATATCCAAGTCAGCACTCTCAGCTCTAACACATGCATATTGTGGACTTGCAGATTGATTATTTCCAAAAATTCTGATCTTGACAATATAGCTAGAGCAAATATCATCTTATAAAGTTGCAATGCCATGACAAATTTCATTTGTACACATCCAACAAAAACCAATTTGGAAGTGCATATTTGCATGATGCATATTACTATTGGGGTTCCCTGACACCAAAATTTGTCAAAACAATAAATTTGATGTCTAGTAGAAAGATAGTTATCTTTATAGCTATATTTAATCTTATTCACCAATTTTTGCCTTTTTGTTTCAGTCAATTTCAGGAATTAAGTGTATGATGCATCAAGTTGAGAAAATTTTCATGACTGCCTCTCATCCTGACATTGATAATTTGTGATTGGCCAGGCCATCTCTAGCATGGAGAGATATCTACCAGAATTGTTCGCTGGAGGCATTCCCTAATGGGTATGATGTCTAGTAAAATTTCCAGTGAAGTTTAGTTTGTATCACAAATATGTAATCCTAGATTATAGTTGCATATCGAACAAAATTTTAAGAAACCATAAAGCCTGGGAGCTTAGTTTGGTAGCCCAGATGTGGATCTGTGGACAAAATTAAATCAGTGCATTTGATTAAAAAATCTCTATAGTGGGATTTATGAAACATGTTTAGTAAAATTCATCCAACTAATTTTGCCCGAGATTTTGTTCAGAATCATAAGATATCAGCAATAATTGTACCATACCCATGGACCCGTGGTTACTTTCAAATTATAAGTTGTGTTCAGAACCATAAGCAATCAGCAACAATCGTACCATACTGATGGTTACTTTCAAACTATAAGCCACTGGCAACTATTGTACCATACCAGTAGCTGATTTTACGGATATGATATTAGTCAAACTTATCAAATGATCGAGGGTTATATCCCCAGTCTAGGACTATTAATGTGCAAAAATTTCAGCATTATTTAAAAAAAAAAATGAAAGAAGCCTGAAAGTTATACGAATGTCATTCATAGAAGTGCAAAAGAATAGCAAATATCATCATGGAAGTAAAGAAGAGCCAACTTTAGGATTACTCATGAGATATACTTACCAAGACCTTATTGCTATATTCTCTAAATCCAAGCATGAGGGGTGCTCATATGGTGGACATAAAAAATAAAATAAAGAGGGAGTGGAAGAACGAAACAGTCGATGAAATGAAAAGAAGCTACACGCAGGAGTAATCAGTAGACTTTACTGTTGAAAGATCTTCATTGCATGTAATCTCCTCTGTCAATATTGACACATTGCATAAACACACAGTAGCATAATATTGATACATACACAGGATCACAGAGCTCATATGGTTTCCGTTGAAGGAAAGAAAGAAAGAAAGAGTGAAAGACATGTTAACATCATTCCAATAACTCAAAAATAACCAATTTGGGATTGCTCCGAAGGTTTTGATGTTAATCTAGTTTTTTTTCCGTAATTTCTCTGTTATTCATATTGAAATATCACAAATACAACGTACTTAAAAGATCATTAACATATTAAAGACATTAGCAAATCACTCAAGAATGTGAAAAAGAAGCTATCCTTATGATTAATCCGACATAGTTAATGCCATTCGTGGAAAAAATCACATCGATTAAAACAAATGTTGTTGTTAAGGGAAAAAGAAAGGCAAAACTTAGGAAGAAATAACATTAAAGACACATGAAAGAAATCATCCAAAACGAAGCAATCTTTAGGATTGATCGGAAGAAGTGGCAAAGAAACATTAAAAAAATAGAACAAAATCTTTCAAAGAAGCGGAAAAGAGGCAATCTTTAGGTACAGTTGGAGGGAATCAACGTCAAGAAACTTCGCAGCAGACAATGTTAACCAAGAGATCGGAGAAATGCAGTAATAAAGGAAAATGTAAAAGCAAGAAGAAAGAACATGAAAGAAATATGAAGAAAATCTTTCAAAGAAGCGGAAAAGAGACAATCCTTAGGTACAGTTGGAGGACATCAATGGCAAGAAAACTTCGCAGCAGATAAGGCTAAGCAAGAGATAAGAACAAAAGAAGTACCGGAGACCCCGCCATGTAGGAAACCAAGCGTTCTTTCCTAAAACCCTAACGATCGTTGAAGCAACAGAAACTCCTATGGAAGAGATTCCGAGGACAAGAAGCGTCAAATTTTCTTGGAATGGCGTAGCATTTTGCAGTCGAAACAGCGGAACCCCAGCTTTCGTCCGAGGGGAGGAGAAACCCTTGCCCGTCTCCGTTTTCCTTCATAAGCCGGAAGGCGGTACCGGTGAAGTCGTGACGGTGTCCCGAAGAAAAAGTTCGGCAATTCAGGGAGTTCTTTACCGATCTAATGCGGTTAAAAACTTTTAACGAAAGACGATGCATCTTTAAATTATTTATCAAAATAATATAAAAATAAAATATTATTAAATAATATTTTTCAATCAAAAATATTATTTAAATAACACTTCTATTCAATCAACCCATCTCCTCTAGATATGAGGCGGAATGACGTAGCCCATAAAATGATGATTCAAAATGGTGCCTCCGTAAACGTCATTCAGAATAACGCTCCATTAACGCCATTCTGAATGGCACTTCTAAGTGGACCTCCATAAATCCCACATCATTTGCATCTTCCCACCCGATATGCTCTCCATCGACCTTCTTGGATCTGACGCCACCCTGCCACCCCC
>KE504913.1:316889-328132 GCA_000441515.1 Elaeis oleifera
AACCGCCCACCTCCCCCCCACCCCTCCGGCTTCTTCCGTCTCCATCCCAACCGACGCCCACCCCCTCTGCCCCTTTGGACTTCTTCTCTCCTCCCCATCACCCTCCCCTTTCTTCCCATCCGATCCCCTTCCCCCAGCCCTCTTCCCATCCGATGCCACCCCTCCTACCCTCTTCCTTCTCTCTCTCCCCCTCTCCCTCTCCAGCTTTTTTCTCCTCCTCCTTGACTCCCTCCCCCCTTTTTTGAGGCTTTTTTCTATTTCCAAACGGATGCAGCTACCCAACTCCACAGCGACGTGCCTCGCTACGGTAATCTTACAACTACCTAATTTATTTATAAATATAGCATTCGATTATGTGTACTCTATTGATGTAGGTATTTTAGCAAGAAAATATATTCACAGAATACTTAATTAATGTATTCATTAACGTTGTTTACTATATTTTTGGATAATTGAATTACTAAAATTAGTTATGAAATAATTGTTTGCTATATTACTGTGACATTTAGATGATGGAATCCACGAAGGAATATATTAAATACTGATGATTTTTTTGACATTAATTTATGATAATCTAGATTTTTTAATTTTTATCAAAATAATTATTAATACTAAATATTCTAATTTTGATACTGTCACAGAATTTTTTGAGAAAATAACTAGTATTTGGATTCGTCTACTATTATATTATGATGACATAATAGAATATGATGAAGATGACGTGCAGTATAGTCAGCTTATGAATCGGATGGTTAGGCTGTCTTCATCATTATCACGTCAAAAATTATTGGATAAATTATACAATGGTATTCTTATGGACAGAGAAAAATATGAAATCAAATTAAGATAGAAATCTCCTAATATATAGGGACAGTTAATACAGAATAAGTATATCTTAGTTTCAATTAATAACAATAAAGATGTCTAAGAAATATTGATATTTTCTTTGAAATATCTAAAATATCGATATATTGAATTATATATTAAAAAGAAGATGTATCCACTAATAAAAATACTACTCAAATGGTAATACTGATGTTTGGATACTTTAGTGGACTTTTAACCTAAGAAGACAATACTCCTGGACCTTCCTCACCTTTCTCAAGTCCTATGGTGCGAACAATTGGTGTTGAGGCCATATTTACAGAATAACATTCTAATACTACTGACCCTAGTTGTCCAATTATTCAAAGTCCTACGATGATTTTTCCTATGATGACTTCTCCTATAGTGGAAGTAAATATAGGATACAACACTCAAATGGGGAATAATGATTGGGTCAGTACTAGAATAAATCTGATAGCTGAGGTTTTGAGTCAGATGAGAATGAGATGGAAAAAAAATGGCTTGATGAGGATAGTAACAATGATGAAGATGAATATAAAAATAGTGCTGAAGATGATTAGCTTGTAGGAGAACTTGAACCTCGTTTGTACGAACCCCCATAATTTTTTAACAATGTAAATTTAGTTGATGGTAATGGTATTAGTGCCGGTCAAAGATTGAACTCTAACTATCAGTTTTGGGACTCATAAATGACTGAATTTTCAATAAATCTGATGTTTGAAATAAAGATGAGCAAAAAAGAGTTGTTGGTCTTTATCACACTCAAAAGCATCGGATATACAATATAGTTCAGTCACATTCAAAGTTATGATCCATACAATGCGCATCATCAGATAATGAATAAGAATGTAAATAAAGACTTCGTGCTGTATTGTTAAAAAAGTATGGATATTTTCAGATCACAAGATATGAGAGTTCTCACACTTGTTTATTTAAGGGATTGAGTCGAGACCACAAACATGTCTGAAGGATGATTGGTACCGTAGTCCGACATAATATTGAGAAAGATCTAGATGTTAATGTTGAAGCTATTATGGTAACCATTAATGAGTAATTTCAATATAAGTGTCATACAAGAAAGTATGATATGAAAATAAAGGTATTGTTTGATATTTATGGAGAATGAGAGTCGTCTTATGTAAAATTATCCTATTATATGACTGTACTCCAAAATACAAACCCCGACACTCCAAAATTATCCCAGCACTCCAAATATATATATATTTATTTATATAATTTAGTTACATGATTTATTTTTAGATATTTTCAAATATGGGCATAAGAGAGGTTTCTTATTTTATATCCAAAGAGACGACAGTTTTTAAGAATAAGACCGATAGGGATGGATGATGATATGTCATTTGTCCAAGGTGCACCATGGAGATTTAGGTAAAGAAGTTCATATTATAAGCGTTGCTGCTTGAATCGATCGAGATCGAAAGATGGACACCTGATAGCTTCGAGTGGGGATGTTGGTGCTGGAGCGACCTATAAATAAGCCTCAAATTAGAGGTTATGGCTTCGACGAGGATCCTCTGACGCTCAAGTCAGAAAACAGAGAACAAGAAAGCAGCAACGAGTTCTTTGAGAGGAGTTCGATTGAACTTACTTAGGTCCTCGGGACTCTGGTGGTTTTGTATAAAATGATATTGGACAGTTGGGTGCATAGTTATGTGATCGTGCGATCTCGAGATTGTCGGGCTATTGAAATTGCTATAGTGGGCGAAATAATTCAGCCCTTGATTGCTCCCACGAGATTAGGAGAGACTGCTACGTCAGATTATTACCTGTTCGAGATGGACAGCTGTCGCACACACATAATGAAAGGATAAGTTAGCTGAGGCAGCTCATGCACATGTCAGACTTCACGGACATCTCGGCTCAGCAGGGGGACTAACTCCTTAGCTCATACGATAATTAGCGATCGTGTTGACGACCCGAGAGTCTGAAATACTTTATAATGCAGTGTCGATTCGAGATTCTCGTGGTATCCTCCGTAACACTATTCTCTACTTTCGAGTCTGAGAATCAGACGAAGGAAGTACTCTAAAAGTATCTTGGACTCGATGTCGAGCGTTCCTGCCTTCACACCTGCCTTCCATATTTAAGGTTCATGGCATCAGCTTGATATGGGCGATGTGAATGGACATAATTGATGGGACCACTTAGACGACAGTCCTCTCGAGATCTTTAATTATTTTGCGATGATTTTTATTTTTTTTCTCTTTTAAATTCACACTTTGAAGAACAGATATCCACAAATTTCTTGTGTTGATTTCTCATCACTTCTTTGGGGCAGGATGGATCCATAGTGCGTGAAGAGGCTAAAGCAGATTCTGGCTCGAAGGAGATAGATTGTGATTGCAGTTGTTGAGGTGGAACCCACGGTCAAGGAAGAAGATCATGCCACTCTTGTCCTTGAGCCCACGTCCCCATCATCGAAAGCTATAATGCAAAATTCATCAGAAAAATTTGGTCGATGGGGCACCATCGGAGATAGCACAAAAATGAGCGTCGTGGGATGCTCCAAAGAGGATTTGACTGAGATGTCATAGATGGAGAAGGTGGTTGACGATCCGGAGAAGGATCTGATGATGGCGACGAAACTAGAAGGTCTCTAAAGACAGTGACTCCTGCTTGGCGCCTTCTTGCATCCACTTCTCCTACGGGTCCTTCAGATCTGATGCTTCATACTCCATTTGCGGGAGAGAAACTCCAATCCACAATGGAGTACCTAAGGAATCTCCTATCGCCAGTCGAGAGGCTATTTCTTGATGATCAAAGGGGAGAGAAGTAATTTGTCGTTGCTTCAAGGTCCCTTGCACATGTGAGCCGATATTTGGCGAGCCTTGCGAGTTTCAATATCGACATTCCAGTAATGAAAAGAAGAGATCGACTTGCTGAAGTACTGATCAGAGCAGCTAGAGAGGAATAATGCTGAGCTGGTCAAGAAACTTAACTTTACGAAGGAGGCTCTCCAGGAGGTCTAGGAGTCAATCTTCCATCAGGATGAGAAATTAGGACAGGTCGAAAGAAAGATCATGGCCTTCGAGCGGCTGAATCCAAGGATGACAAAAAGATCGAGGGTCTCGAAAAACGGATTAGAACTCTTGAGAAATAAAAGTTTGAGGCTAGGAGAGACTATTGCTAGGCCCGTGATGACTTGGAGCGTCTAAGGAGGGCACCTGAAGGGAGAAGAGGCTCTCCTCGTCTTGAAACTTACCCTCAAAGAAGCACCAATGGGGGTCCGTCCAAGAGGATCAGGACTTTCGAGGGGACGAGTCGTAGAGAGAGAGCTTTTCGAGGAGATGGACATTCTACTTCTAAAGGAGTTCGACCTCCCCAGAACCACTCTCGGGAATCCAGGAAGCTGGATCGAAGGTGGAGCACCTGAAGAAAAAATTGAAAGATAGAAAGATAAATCACAAGCTTCTTTAAGATAAATTTACAGATCAGAAGATGTTACTTAAACATGCTGAAAGCAGAAAAAAGTAGTTGGAGAAAGAAAGGGCTAAGATTATAGCCCGAGCTTGCAGGACAGCATTCTTCGTGGGCTTTGAGAAGTGCAAGTCCATTGCCCAGGTGCACCTTCCTTCTGAGTTTATTCAGCAGCTTCAAACTAATTATCTGGATGAGGATTTGCAGGCGGTGTCATTTGAAAACTTGTCAAGGTTCACGAAGACATCCTATTTTCAAGATGAGATGGACAAAATCGATGTAGTCGTCTAGATCGAAAGCATCGTCTGCACTGAGGAATACCATCCTACAGACGACTGCCCTGGCAATCCCCCTAAAGAATGATTTATGCTCTCCTCTTCTTTTGTTTTTTTTTTGTTGATCCGAGGTCCTTAGTTTTGTAATAAAATCTTCACAGAAACAAATGTAATCCTCTTCTATTGATAAATATGAATCATACTTCTTTAAATATGTGAAAGAATTTAATATATGCTCGGCCCTCGACTATAACTATAAAAACTAGAGTCATAGCCCAGGTGAATACCTAACCTGTTATGCTTCAAGCAAGGCACGAGTCGAGCTGAAAAAAAAAGCTAAAATCTGAACTGACTCGAGTTGCAATTACAATCTCAAGAGATTATAATTCGCATTATGATTAGGGGTGGCAAACGGGTCGGATCGATCAGATTGGGTCATAAACGGGTCAGATCAGAAAATGATCAACCCAAATCCGACCTATTTATTAAATGAGTCAAAAATTCAAACTTAAACTCGATCTGTTTGTTAAACAGGTAACCCGATCCGATCCATTTAATCTATTTATTAAATAGATCAAATTAGGTTAAACAGATTACACAGGTTAAACGGGTCAAGTTAAATGGGTCAGAAACAGGTTAAACAGATTTTAAACAGGTTAAACGGGTCCTAAATAGGTTAAACAAGTTAAACAGGTTGGGTTAAATGGGTCAGAAATGGGTTAAGCAGGTTAAATAAGTTAAATAGATTATCTGACTCAACCCAACTTAAATATTAAACGGGTTAAACGGGTCAGATATCTAAAATCCATATCTGATCCAATTATTAAACGGGTTAAACGGATCGATCCGTTTATAATCCGAATCTGTTTAGCCTAAATCCAAACCTGTTTATGATGAGTCGAACACGGCTCAGGTTGGCGGGTCGGGTCATATTTTGCCAACCCTAATTATGATCCAGGGTGAATTTTCATACCTATTGTATGGATTTTGAAAAAGTTGAAATTTGAATGGCCTCCACGTGGGAGCAACTGGTGCACATCTGTATGTACCCATTCGAAAGTGGTATAAAGTATGATTCGTCTGTCGCTGGCATTAACTATCATATCAACGACAGCAATCATGTCCATTCGCGATCTCCATGCATCACACGTATGCTAGTCCTCTAACAATACACATCAACTGCAATTAATATGCAAATAAAGCATGACTCTTGGAGTACTCCCTTCGTCTGATTCTCAGACTTGGGAGTAGGGGGATAGTATTACAAGAGATACCGTGAGCACTTCAGATCGGCACTACATCGCAAGGCCTTTCAAACTCTCGAATCGTCAACACGATCGCTAATTATCGTATGAGCTGAGGAGTCAGTCTCCCTACTGAGCTGAGGCATCCACAAAGTCTGATCTGTGCATGAGCTACCTCAGCTGACTTATCCCTTCATTATGTATGTGTGACAGCTGTCCATCCCAAACAGATAATAATCTGACATAATAGTCTCTCCTAATCTCGCGGGAGTAATCAAGGGTTGAATTACTTCGCCTGCTATGGCAATTTCAACGGTCCGATAATCTAAAGATCGCACGATCACACAGCTATGCAACCAGCTGTTCGATATCTTCTTATATAAAATCATCGGAGCCCTGAGGATTCAGATAAGTTCAATCGAACTCCTCTCAGAGAACTCGTTGCTGCTTCTTTGTTTTCTATTTTTCTGATAATAATCTGACATAATAGTCTCTCCTAATCTCGCGGGAGCAATCAAGGGCTGAATTACTTCGCCTGCTATGGCAATTTCAACGGTCCGATAATCTAAAGATCGCATGATCACACAGCTATGCAACCAGCTGTTCAATATCTTCCTATATAAATCATCGGAGCCCTGAGGATTCAGATAAGTTCAATCAAACTCTTCTCAGAGAACTCGTTGCTGCTTCTTGTTTTCTGTTTTCTGACTTAAGCATCGGAAGATCCTCACCGAAGCCACAACCTCCGATTTGAAACTTATTTTGCATATTGCTCTAGCACCAATATCCCCGCTTGAAGCCACTAGGTGTCCATCTTTCGATCTCGATTGATTCAAGTAACAACAATAAGCATTATATTTTATTTTACAATTGTTTATAGTCAAATTACAATAACAATATCTATAGGTGGAATGTTCTGTTTCGTGTGAAAGATGTGTCTGTCCATATCGTACGTGCTTATAGAGATCAGTTAGACTGCTTAGATGACCTGAAAGACGAGTAACTTATTTCACATTTATGACTATAATTTCAAAATACTTGAAATAATATTCAACTTATAATTATTAATAGAGATATATTATTTTTTTCAGTTTGTCTAGGAGCCTTACACACCAGATGTTATGGAGTGTTTGTCAGACATGTGCACTGATGGACAGGATATTTGGATGGCATGGGTGCCTCTTATTTACTTTGATGTCATAGAGTGGCATTTTTCAGACCGTGTACTCAGACAGTTTGGTCTACGTCAGTCGATACCACAAATACGCGACACAGGACTTGCTCTTTATGGTATAGACCGACTAGATAGGTCCAATACTGTTTATGATACTACATATGCCACCTATATCGACAGATGGCATGATCGTCAATATTTTATTATTTATGGTGGCCAATTTTTAGGGGCATTCTATACGATCGAGAGTATATAAAGTGGTATCGACAGATTATCTGTTTAGTGGTGGGAAAATCAAATTATTTAAAGCTCGGATACCAGAGATAGGGAGAGACGATACAGATACTGGTAAGCCCATCTCTAATGTAAAATATTTTATGTAATTTTGTTATATCTTTATTTTATGTTCTATAATGTATTGCTAATTTTATTTTGTTATGTAAACTGAATATTTTATGAATCTTATATTAGACACTTATCGTACTCTATTTACGACCGATGAAGACAAGCGGATTCAGATATTGCGAGAGATGGAGAAATTATGTTTAAGGACATTAATGGTGATTGGCTATGAGCATATTATCATGTCTTGGCATGGAGCATCCGATGCGTTAGATATGAGACATACATCATCACCATATGTTTCAGATATGCCATCACCATATATTTTGTAGATGTCATTACCGCACGCTCCACATATGTCACCACTTTATGATCCACAGATGTTAGGATCTTTATCTTCCTACGTGTCCCAGATGGCAGCACTGGATCCCAATTGGCATCATGAGTCTTTATCTGAGTGGTCTGAGCAGTTAGAGACTATTATAGTTCTCTATCAGTGTGACTCTTTTATTACAGGCCCATCCTTAGATTCAGATGAGGGAGTTAAGGAAATCACTTAGCTCGTAGATGCTCCAATAGCATCTGTTATTCCTCATATGCATGATCAAAATACGTCCATTGATATAGAGAAGAGGCCATCACAGATGACATTGGAGTAGAAGCGATCATTGAGGACCTTCTTGAGAAGGTCTAAGCGACCACGGGCACCACGATGCTCTTGTGGTACTTTGTATTTTTTAGATTTGTAATAATGTCGGATTCTTTTTTGTAGACTTGATATTTTTATTCTATCTTATATTATTAATTACTATTTTTATTGGAGATTAGTTTAAATATTTTGTTTGTCAATTTCAAGTGTTGGGATGCTATGAAATTTTGGGCATGGATATAGGTCTTCAGGTGTGTCTCGAAAGGTTAGAAAGAAATGCTACGCTAAAATGGTCATATAAATCAAAATACAAATAATAATAACATGTTGAGTAATTCAATTACATCCATTGAAATAGCAAAGAATAAGCTTTCACAAGTTAGCTCCACTTCTCTAATGTATGAGAGAAACATATTATATTAAGGTGCCAGTTGAAGGGACACGCTCTAACAAAAAAAATATCTATCAAGTTTTTGTGATTATTTTATCCTATATTCACTAAGCATCTCCAAATATCTCTGAAACTTGCCATATTTCCTCCATCCCTCATCATCTTGCCCTCAAGAATGTTAGAGAAGATTGTGGATCATTTGGAGAAATTTTAGATTTTTTTAAAGTCAAAAATTGATTAAAAACTTTGTTGGGGCGTGGCACGTTAGGTATGTGCCGAGATAGACCTAAAAGCGTCATTCAAAATGGTGCTTTCAAGCACCTTTTTTTTTGGTTCCATATAGGTTGCAGAGTGGTGGGTTGACTAGATAGAAAGCGCCATTTGGAATGGTGTTTTCTCAGATAGAAATGTCATTCCAAATGATGTTTTACCTTTGTATCAATTTAGTAAATAAGCACATCATTTTTATAAAATTTTTTTTATTTGCATTACATGGGTAAAGAACTCCAATTTAGGCGGGGTTCTATAGCCACGATGTGTATTGTTACGTTGATCGGTGCCAGCTTGTCAAGATTCCCTGAGAGATAGACGGCCATGATCACAATCCACCTGGGCTACCAGTTTTGTTATCCATTTACATCAAGATTTTTTATTGAACATAAATATATATCAAATTATTATTATTATTGTAAGGAGGTTAAACTAAACAAAATGATATCAAATTATACATAAAATTCTAAATTTTTAGAAATTTTTAATTTCATCTTAAATTTTTATATAGTACAATCAAATTATCAAACTTTTAAATTCTTTCAATTCGGACCCTGACTCTAATTTCTGTCTACCATTATTGAGTTATCACATGATATATGTGATCTATTTATGTGGTCTTTTTTTGATGATCTGAAAAAATTCTAAAAGTTCTTCTCTCCCTTTTCAAATCTCCTTCTGTATAGGATTTCTATCAATTCCTCTCCCTTTGGATTTATATCCTCTCTTCTTTCTATCTTCTCGGAATAAACAAAAGAGATTCAATTTTTAGATTGGTAAAGATCAAAGCTAATGTAATTCTATATCCTCCAACCTCTTTCACCCCGACTTTACTGTTCACTCGCCTCTCATCAATAGGAGAAACCCTCTCCTTCGCTCATCCAAGACCCTCTTCATCCCTTTTTGGTTAGCAACCCTCCCTTCTTAAAGTCGTCTCTTTTAGACCATTTCCTTATGGCTAGAATGGGAAGGTGACCTCCTTCCTGATTAAAAGCCCAATACTTTGGGCTTATATAAGCTCTACATCTTTTATTCCCTCCTCAAAGCTAGTCTTGTGGCTTCCAATCTAATCCATTCATCTCTTCAAGTCTTGAATTCTTTTTTTTTATTTTTTTTATTTAATTTAGTTTTTGGTAGTTCTCTGTTGGTCTCTCCTCCATACCTTATTCTACTATTTTATATTGTTGTTGTGTTTGTTTGGTAGAGAAAGAAATGATGGTACCAGTTTGGGATTTTTCAAGTATATTAAGAGTTTCCAAGAGAAATCAGATTTGTAGGCTCGTCTTTTTGTTTTTATTGATCTCTTCTCTCATAGTTTGTTCACCATGAGATTTTGATTGTTTGAATTAGATGCTTTTATGTCAACTTTTTTTGCTATATAAGCAACTTGATGTCATATAAGTAAGTCATGAAATAACTCATTGCAGTAGGTCAACAGAAATTAGAATCAGGATCTGAATTGAAATAATCTAAAAATTCGATGATCTAATTACACTAAATAAAATTCATAATGAAATTAAAAATCTTCAAAAAATAATAATTTTTTTACTTAATTAAATCTATATTTTTTTAATCTTGTGCGCTTCTCTTGATTTGCAATTTCTCAAGAAGGACAAGTTATCAGTCGCTGCTCACATCACCGTGTATGTCCCTGCCAAGCCAAAGGGATCTCACAAAGGTAGACTGAAAAGCAACTATTATCATGTGTTAGTTTTCTTTTACCGGACCATTATTGTTCTACTTCAAAAATTTGAAAATTGATACACTAAATTAGGACACAATCCATGTTAGGGATAAGATACAAATTAGAGTTTGGGCAGTTTGGGATTTTACTTGCTGAGTAGTAGGCTGGAGGCATTTTTTTTTTGATAGAACATATTATTCATATAATTTTTGTGTGAATATATCTAAAGGCTTCATTACTGATAGGTCCAAAACCATATTGAATGGTACCCAAATTTTTGGAAACTGAATTTAATATGACATGTATGACTTCAGAGATCCACTTTCATTTGCAGATGTCTACCTTTAAATGGGACTTAAACTTTATAAACTAGTAAAACCTATCATAGCCCAATTGACCTTTGACACAAGGAAAGGGGTTGTATCTTTTGCGTAAAGGGAGGATTTATCTTCTTTTGCACGAATTCATCGTTGGATCACCGATTTATCGCTTTGAGATCTAAGCAGATAGGTGATTAACAAAGTTTGAAGTGCTTTGAGATCTATGCGGAGGGTGATCCAATGGTAGATTCACATGAAAGAAGGTAAATCTTTTTTTTTCTATTTGAAACATACAACCCCTATCCTTTACATAAAATGCTCCCATCACTTGAATAATCCTAATCAAAATTTTGAAAAATTGTAGTTGAAATTATATGGTGTTACATGCCCATAGGTTTATGAAATTCAGTTACGAGGGAGCAGAATATCTAGATGCCTATTTAAAGGGTCACACAATCTTTATCCATGGCAAAAGCTTTGATGGCAACCTGAGAACAACTTTAGGACTGCTCAAGTGGTACCAAAGGTTTAAAAAAAAAAAAAAAAAAAAAAAAAAAGCGTACCATTACATAGCTAGACCAACAAAAACTACTAATTTTTACAATCATCA
>KE504913.1:339199-351076 GCA_000441515.1 Elaeis oleifera
TATATATATATATATATATATATATATATATATGCGCGTGCATGTGTACATACATATTAATATTATATATGTACACACACATATAATATCATATAAAAATCTTGTTAGATGTAAGAGTTTTTATGCATTTTTCTTTGTTGTGCTAATCATGGCCGTGAGATAGCCCATGCAGCTTAACTTATTTTAATATGGCCGGGTCTAAATGATGACACGGCATCATCTCGAAATAGACTTCCTTCATTTTTTGATGCTATGCACACCATGGACAATACCCAGGTTTTTTATGGGACCAGATGCAATAATGATGATATCATTATCATGATCATTGCTTAGTTATACACATAGCCCTGTATGGTTCTACTCGCCGTATCTGGACCGCCAGGATACGCTCTATTTGAGCGTCATTCGTGCCCTAATATTTAATCAGGGTCTGGATTACGTCATTGGAACAAAGGCCATTTCGCTGGGATGCCATCTCAATGGCTTCTACGCTGTTACTTCAAAATAAAGTTTTTTGATCTAAAATTTAAATACATATAATGTAATAGTTCACTGCACTCTTTGGAACACATCTTAACGATTATTTGTGGTTCCACTGCAAAACGAGTACAATTAATACGATACGAGAATTTCTGTGCTGCTCTTACACATGCATGTATATAACAAGCAAAAAAAGAAACTAGAATTGGCTCTTCGTAACCGTCCGTCTCTCTGATTAAAAGAAATCCGTAACCATTCTTATCGTTTGATACAGGCACATAATAGAGGAATTCTCGACGGCGATGTCACGGTTGGCACATCAACTAGTGGGGATATTAGCTGAAGGTTTGGGCTACGACGGCACGTATATAAAGGAGAACTGCACATGTAATACTTGTTATTTACGGCTGAATCGTTATCCGCCATGTCCCGTAAAAACTGGAGTCTTTGGGTTGATCCCTCACACTGATAGTAGTTTCCTGACCATTGTACGCCAAGATCAAGTGGGTGGGCTGCAACTGATGAAGGATGGCAGGTGGATCACCGTCAAACCCGATCTTGATGCATTAATTGTCAACATTGGTGACTTGTTCCAGGTATGTACATATATGTCTTCAATATCATTAACAACGACTTCTGCTTGCCGGGGCAAAATCTTGTAGGGATCTCCTTCAAAGAAAAGCTATGGAGATTTTCTAAAATGGAAAAGAAAAGATAATAATAACCCATGATTGTTGAAAGATGATAGGACTCCTCTGAGTAACGTTAACACAAGCAACTATGGTTGAATATGATATTCGTATGGTAATGATTTTGTCATTCCTATAACAACATAGCTTGTCTTATCCACCGAAGGAGTAGTTAAATCTTAGTTTAATTACTATGGTTTGGCATGCGCTGTGATTTCTGAGTCCATGCAGGCATGGAGCAATGGGGAGTACAAGAGTGTGGAACATAGAGTTATGTCCAACCCACAACTGGAGAGGTTCTCAGTGGCATACTTCCTGTGTCCCTCCTATGACACTGTGATACGGAGCTATGCAGAGCCTGCGATCTATACAAAGTTTAGCTTTGGGGAGTACAAACAGCAAGTCCAAGAGGATGTTAGACGTACAGGTCACAAGGTCGGGCTTTCAAGATTCCTTGCTCAAAGCGCATGACCGTAGCCTTGGCTTGTATCCACAAGAAGATATAATGGCAAATTTTACCGTTCTCCAATTTCCCATTTTTTAGCGAGAAAGATGGATTTAATTCAACATTTCACACACAAAAGAAGCCTTAACAAGGTTGCATATATTGTATAAAACGGGTTTACAGTATCTGAGGTAACATGCTAAAAGTTACGGAAAGCAAATAAAAAGATGCGAGAGTATTGTTCACGTCCAGCACAAGTGAATTGTCTCTAGCAACCTATATTATCCTCATATCTACATACGAGTAATTAAGCAAGAAGTAAAATGAAGACAAGTAGATCCAAGCGAGATAGTGTTTGACAGAGGGCATCGTGCAACTTCTCCCCACAATAATGTCCATATATCATCCATTCCTCCGATACTCTGGCTCGTTTTGGTCATCATAGGTACTCTTTTTCCTGTTTTAATTGTTGACATAGTGATTTTGTTAGCAGCATTGAAAGATGAAGGGAAAAGAAGGAAGATCCTCCCAGCCATTATTAAGAAGCATTTACAAAACAGAGTAGACAACAAAAATCTTATCTTTCAACTGTTTGTTCTATCAAAAAAGTTACTCCAAAATAAGTTGGCTTTCAATCGGTGGTTTGAAAGTCCTGAATTAATGATTACTCCACATAAATACATAATTTGAAAAAGCTGTGTTGCTAAAGCCTGACTGTAGACTATCACAGGTTTAGCCTTCACAAGTACGGAATAGAGTAAATTATATCATGCTGCTTGGTGAAAATTGAAAAGCTTACAGGCAGAAACAGGATGTAAGTTTGTAATCACCTGGAATCTGAGTTAAAAGCATCGATTATTTGAGTCTTAAATCTTAATTTGAGTTTCAGAAATGTGATCATTTTTAAATTCTTTTTCTAAGGTAATTCTGTAAAAACTGAATAACAATGGATGCACTTGCAAATGAAGAAGTATTGGTGTCCCAGATTCAATTACCAAATTCGATTCAAATTAGACACATCATCGCTTGCCTATCTATTTCAGTGGGTATGATTGAATTCTAAATCATAATGAATCGGCAGCAATCAAAAGATTCGCATGCCACCGTTCAGTGGTCTGTTATACCTATCTCATGGGAGTCTTACAACAGGTGGAAGCAACCCTGGTGTGTACAAAACATTTAGGTTGTTATGGTGTTCAGAGATGATATTGGAGAACAAACGAAGCATAAGTGAATCATGCAGAATAATTGCTAGGTAAATTTCTTACTCGAAATCAAAGCGTGAAGGGATGCGCGCATCTTTCCATTCCAAGCTCTGGAACCATTTCACATCTTCATCTCTTGCAACATGAACTGTCCTCAGCCTTGGTGCACTTTCTAGGCCAAATGGAAGCCTTCTCAGATTTGGACAGCTTCCCAACCTGATGTATTTTAGTGAAGGAAATCAATAGATAAATCTGCTGGCTCCTCTTGGTGAAAGCTTTTCAGCATCAACAAGTTTAGGAGCCATAGATCCTTGAGAAAGGGAACACATCATTTTTTAGTATAACACCATCCTCCTTTGCAATTACTGTCTCCATGTTATCATTATCTTCCAGCACCAATCTTTCTAAACTTTGGAGTTCATTGGCTA
Organism: Elaeis oleifera; assembly: GCA_000441515.1. Taxonomy (NCBI): domain Eukaryota; kingdom Viridiplantae; phylum Streptophyta; class Magnoliopsida; order Arecales; family Arecaceae; genus Elaeis; species Elaeis oleifera. Next base: position 342,447 of record KE504913.1, read on the forward strand.
TGCTTGCTGAGAAGAGATACCTAAAGCTGCTGCAGCTCTCTATGCTTATCTCCCTCAAGTTTCTAAAGGTTTGTGGAGGTAGGAATTTTGAGGGACTTAAATCCAACTGTCGTGAGAAAATAGATGCAAGTTCATCACATTTATAGACTTTTATCGAAACCAGGTTCTTCAGACTGCCAGACGGTACTGCTCCACTCCATATGCTGCTTAGATTTTGCAATTGAGATAGATAGAGTTTCCTTAGATTTGGCAGCACTACACTTTCGCTCTGGAGTCCTTCGAAGTTGAACAATACACGTGGATTCTCACATTTTCACACAGTAACATCTTGTAAACAGCTATGCACTCTTCGCAGAAAGTCACATGGCATTATATCGACCAATTTGTTGCAACTATCTATATTTAGCGTTTTCAATTTTCCAAATGAAAGAGCTGGAAGCGGCCCTTTGCAGATCATATTCATGTTATCCAAGTACCAAAGGTATAAATCTTCCAAGTTAACAAAGGCAACTAGCGAAGCCCCCTTTTCTGTGTCAAGGAGACATTCCAAGTGATGACAGTATTCAAGCGTGAGTTCCTTCAGACTTATGAAACCATTGCTTTTGTCTAGTGGTGCCAAACTCGCGAATTCCCACCTGCATTCCTCAAGTGCAAGGTCCTCTGCTTTCCTCAGCAATTCCTTAGTCCAATTTGCAAAGTTACCGACTCCGCTGAGATAAAATTTCCTCTGATATCTATCAGTGAATATATGGTCTCCAGTTTGAAAGGCGAATTTGCCTAAGTTTTTGAAACCACCAGGAGGAATCACCTCCTGGGAAAACATTCACCCTTCACATAAACTTGCAAACAGACCAGGCCATCTAAAGAAGCAATTTCAACTAGCAAAGCTTCGTTTATTGTGCAACGTATCAAGTACAGTTCTTCCAACCGACATAGCTTGCGTATGATATTAGGCCGTATTTCAGGAGAGGTGCAGTATGACAAATCCAAGAGCCTCAAATTGACCAAAGCACTTATCTCTTCTGGCCATACATCAAAATGACACCACCGCAAGCTAAGTATCTTAAGTTTATGCAAGTGTCCGATCGGTGAGATGTCACGTAATTTTGTGCGTCCATCCAAGAGAAGTGTCCCCAACTTCGTCAAGCATGAAAGTGATGAAGGTAATGACTCAATATTGGTGTATCTCAAATCTAAAACAGTAAGTGATACCATCCCCTTAAAGAAGTCATTCGGCATGCTACGTATTGATCGATTGGCATTCAGTAACAGTGTACGTACCTTGGGGCAGTTTGGCTGATCTGGAAGTTTGCTTATGTCATTATTCATCAGTGATAATCTCTGACATTCTTCCAAATTTTCCTCTGGCCAATCTCTGGTTCCTAGCCCAGCTTTCACGAAGAAACGGTCCTCACGTTTCGATGCAATATATACAGCTACATCTCGAACAACATCATGCATCTTTACAACCCGGTCTTCGTCGGTTTTAATAACAAGCAAGAAGCTATAAGATCCTCCACCATTAGATGCACTCTTGCTCGGGCAACCTCCAATTCGTCGACATCTTTCAAGAATCCCTCACCGACAGCATACCTTGCGAGCTCGTCCTCGCTTATTTCGTAGTCTTCACGAAATAAGCAACAGAACAGAAACAATAATTTAGTCTCCTCGTCTTTCATATAATTATAACTCAGTTCTAGGCACTTGAACAATTGGTCCACTACACCTTCAAGGTTCTTAGCAATAGCTCGCTTCAGTTGCAGCAAGGCACCTTCCCACACGCTTTTCTTGCCACGCCGTCGTAGTGCCCTTCCAACCACAACAATTGCAAGTGGCAAGCTTGCACATTCCTTAATGACCTCTCTCGACAATGGTTCCAAATCAGGATCCTCGATGACTTCCCGGCTTTGCTTTTGAATAGAACCTATGAATCCTCATCCGACAAGACATCAACAGGGACTGCAGTGTCGCACTCCATCGTTCCGCAAACTTGAGCTTTCCGGGTGGTGATTAAAATTTTGCAACCTTTGTGGTCTTCTCCAAATGGGATCCCGACATCTTTTTTCAACTCTAACCTATCCCAGACATCATCAAGCAATATTAGAATCTTCTTCTCCTTCTTTATCCTGGAAGCAAGTGCTGCAGCTGCTAGGTTAACATCCTCCGGAAGTGTTATGCCCAATCTCACTGCTAGAGCGTGTTGAATTTTCACTGTGTCTGGTTTTTGTGATACGACCACCTTTACAACAGCATCAAACATGCTCTCTCTTTTAGCTCTCCTGCCTATTTCCTCCATTAAGGTTGTCTTGCTGACACCACCCATACCATAAATCCCAATCAAGTGCGTCTTTTCATCTTCCAGTGCATCAAACACCTTTTTCATGGCTTCTCTGGTCGAGGTGAAGTCGATGAAATCTCCCGCTGGTATAGATTCAAAACTTGGTAGTGGTGGAGGCCGAGACACACCGCTAAAATTTCCTCCTTGCAGAAGGCTCTCAGCGTCAACTGCTTCTTTGCAGCCTCCTTGCCCAGCCTATAGCGCCAAGACCAATCAGGGCAGCAGCCTTTACAGCATCTCTTGTTCTGTTCAAATTCGGCTTCCATTCGACGCGTGTTGTTCTCCATGTCGATTACATTTTCTAACCATGCACTCACTACATCATCGATCACTTCATCTTTTAAACGTGCTTCATCCACTCGTCTTACCACGTCATTCTTTCGCGGTTGCAAGTTTTGCATACGATTCCTGAGTTCCTCCACTTTCTTTTTGTAACATGCACAGTAGGCCACCTGAGTCTTCAGATGCGGCCATGCACATTTCGCGATCTTAGTTGTTATTGAGGACAAAAACGAAGACACAAACTCCATGCCCCTTCCTAAAACAAAAACAGTTTAATTTGTGCATGAGATATGTAAACAAAGATAACGACATAAATGTTGGAGTTTTTAATTCGAAAAGATTTAAATTTTAGAAAATAAACCAACATCATCCCCAAATTTTTGATGATTCAATCCTTTAAAATACTGTTTTTTTAGTCCCACATTAGATATGCAATTGTTTTATAGAACTGCAATTTTCTTCCTTTTTTGTATAATAGAAATCCTATTCTTTGAGGCTCAAGTCACAGGCATTGAGAAAATTAGTCTGGTGAATGTAGGAGGCAAATCATGTTCTTGAGCCCTGTTCATTATATCTTACCAAAAAAATCCCTGTTCATTATATGGCTCAATCCAAACAATACTTTTTAATCTTCTAACTTTTTATTGTTGATTTTTTATAACATTATTTGAAAATATAAAATTGTAACATAGCAATTTCTAGGTGCCATTATGCCAACAAGTCTAAGAATGTGATCTTGATTATCCTAGATATTGCTGTTAGTTGATTATCAAATTAATTTATTATATAGAATTAATTTGCCTTGATTGCATAGAATTAGATTAAAGTTTTATCTCTATTGTTTAAAGGTTGATTTCTTTTCAAAAAATCAATCTTTCAAGAAATTTTTATTGCTAAAGAAATAGTGCAAAACATATTTTACTGCAGATTTAAAAATCTATACAGAAACTTTTTTGCAGCTTCAAAATCTGTGCATAAATATTCCTCAACTTCAAAGTTCTGTATAGAAATTTTCTGGATCTTTAAAAATTGTGCTGAAATCTTTGCTTTTTGAAAACCATGCAGAAATCATAAGTTACTTTACTTGTCACATTTTTTGATGTAATTATTAAATTTTATTGTAATTGCTCTCTATTGCATTTATTTGAAAACCTAGCTTTATATTATTGGAAGCCATTAGTTAACCATTTAAATACATTAGGCTAAACCATTTGAAACTCATATTTACATAATCAATTTAACCAACCAAACTTCATAAATGCCTTCTTTTGATGATCATAGTGAATCAAATTTGAGAAATTTAGTAGATCCTACTTTAGCCGATGGCAAAGCCAAATAAAATATTGGCTCGCCATATTGAGGTTGATTTCTGCCATAGAGTTCATTGATCCTAGACTATTATCTGGATTAACTTCTCAACCTTCATCTTCTTTTAGTCCTTAAGATCCTAGATTCTCTAGCATCCATATTAAACCCGTGAAAAATTAATTTCTATAAATAGGATCTGATCCTTTGGTTCCAATGCATTGGGACAGCCACATAGATAAAAAAATACATCCACCCCCTCTCTTGTGCTCTATCTCTCTATTGCTAAGTTCGAGAGACTGTTCTTCCACTTTAAGATAGAGACTTCCTCTCTCTTTTCTACGAACTATTTCTTGCCGATCGGATCTAGCATCCCAATGATTATACTCGTTAGAGGGGGATTGGGTTGAGTATCTTGGTGACAAGATTGCTGCAGATCCACTTGTATGGGGTGAATCACGTTCTTAGATAGTGTTCATTATGCATGTCAATCCAAATAAAGCTTGTTCAATCTTCTGATTTTCCTTTTGCAGATTTTCTTTCATAGTATCATTTTAAAAATATAAATGCAACATGGAGATTTCTAAGTGCCATTACACAAACAATAACAAAATGTTTCAAAGTTGTTATCCAAGCCTTTTCTTATCAAATATGAGGAAACATATTTCAAAACATTTAGAAGAAAAAATCATAATAAGGACTTAATCTCAAGGAAAGAAGATTTACTTTAGATACCTTCTACAGAAGAGAGCAGAGATGGCTAATTCTCTATCTTGCCGGGAGGGAAATCACATATGCTACTGTCGTACGTGGGCTAGCTGCAGCTGCTCAGAACCAGAAAGAGTTGCCTGAAGATAAAGGAAGATAAGATCAGCTTATAGAAAGCAGGTGACGAACTAACGGTTCATGGGCTTGAAAACGTCATTCCAATCCATCTAAACAAGCTAACTGGGAAAGTGCAGCCTTGAGCGCCACTCATTGCGCATTCCTAACATGAGGATTTCAACTAAATCCTGTTTGGGAATTTGCATAAAGGAATTTGCTGCAAGTTTACTCTAAAAATATCTTTTCCAAAGGCAACATTAGGGGGAAGGAATCCATCTATACTCACATGTATTAAAGAAGCGAAGATTAGTAAGAAATAAGGTGCTGAAAATTAATTGGTTAGGAATTCTAAACTATTTTCACATGTTTATGCTTTTAAAGGAAAAAGAGCAAAGATTTTTGACTGGTAAAATTCTGAATAAAAAAAGAAATTGACTTTTCACAATGATAAGTTGCATTGAGAAATGGCGAAGGAGAGATCGTTACGAGAAAATTATATTCTCCTTGCTCCTCTTTGGCTTCTCTCGTAGTCGTCTCTGCCTTCCTCGCCTACCAGCTGCTCTCCACCTTGATCCATTTCAATCTCCTCTGCCGAGTCCTCTTTACTCCCTTTGCTCTTGATCTTTGACTCCGCCATGCTTTCTCTTCTTGACCTAGCTAGAGTCAGTTCGACGCATTAAAGCCATCAAACCTTCCTCCATTCTGTCCTCTCCTAATCTTTGTCTACTCATACCCATCTCCCCTGCTTTTTCACCCTGACTGTGTGCTTGAGGTGCCTAAGGCGAGTCTTGCTTGTCGCCCTTGGGAATCTCTCTTCCCTTCTTGATTTTTGTCGTGCTGTGGGGTTTGATGACTAAGCCCTCGATTGATTTTGCTGCAGGTGGAGTGCTCGTCGTGGCTTGGTTGGGAGGTCGCGGAAGAGGATGCTTGGTGGGTCCCACTATGGTTGCTGCCTTTTGAGAGGTAAGATGCACAAAACCTTTATCATTGCTGGTTCTCTATTTTGACGTCCCCCCTCTTAAACATTGCATGCTGTTATACTCAGCAATCGATTATAGCCGGCAGCGCATTGATACCAGATCATGTAATAGTGTTGGCTTTAAGAGATTGCTAGATATGTCGGTTGCCACGGTGTTTGATGTCAAGCATTGGCTTTGCATGATCTGTTAAGTGCGATTGGGGCTCATGTTCTTATATTTATTTTAATAAGGTTGGTGGAAGAAGCGTAAATGAATGGTTCAATAGGGAAAATAACAAAAAAAGAGGAACAATATGCGTAATAGAAATCCTATTCTTTGAGGCTCAAGTCACGGGCATTGAGAAAATTAGTCTGGTGAATGTAGGAGGCAAATCATGTTCTTTGAGCCCTGTTCATTATATGGCTCAATCCAAACCATACTTTTTAATCTTATAACTTTTTATTGTTAATTTTTTTATAACATTATTTGCAAAATATAAAATTATAACATAGCAATTTCTAGGTGCCATTACGCCAGCAGTCTAACATGATCTTGATTATCCTAGATGTTGCTATTATCAAAATTAAATTTATTATATAGAATTAATTTGCCTTGATTGTATAGAATAAGTTAAAGTTTATCTCCATTGTTTAAAGGTTGATTTCTTTCCAAAAAATCAATCGCTTAAGAAATTTTCATTGCTCAAAAAATAGTGCAAAACATATTTTACTGAAGATTTAAAAATCTATATAGAAATGTTTTGCAGCTTCAAAATCTGTGCATAAATATTGCAACTTCAAAATTCTATGAAGAAATTTTTGCATCTTCAAAAATTATGCTGAAATATCTTTTGCTTTAAAAACCATGCAGAAATCATAATTATTTATTATCATATATCTTAGTGTAATTTTTAATTTTGTTGTAATTTCTATTTTTTGCATTTATTTCAAGGCCTGGTTTTATATTATTGGAAGCCATTAATGAACCATTTAAATACATAAGGCTAAATCTTTTGAAACTTGTGTTTGCGGAACCAATTGACCAACAAAATTTATAAATGCATTCTTTTCATGATCATAATGCAATAAAATCTAAGAATTTTAGAGGATTCTTCTTTGAAAGGTGGCAAAGCTAAATAAAATATTGGCTTATTACATGACGGTTGATCTCTGCCATAAAGTTCCCTGATCATATACTATTCTTTGGATTAATCTCTCCACCTTCATCTTCTCCTAGTCCTTAAAATTCTAGATTTTTTGGCTCCCATATTAAAAACTTCTGAAGAAATTGATTTCTAATGCCATCATAGGATCCTTAATGTCTTTTCCGATTTCTTGTATGGTGTGTACTTTCCCACCAAATCAGCTAAGGGATTATGAGATGCCCTTAAAGTGAAGTATGGTGGAATCTAAATCCAATAGTATCCATCCATGAATTTTAAGATCTGAGACTGAATTGACTGGTTGCCAATTCTCTAAAAATTATGAATTTCAAGTCCTTATTAATTGTCTTCCTTCATCCTGGTCGAGCTTTTCTCATAAGTTGAGTCATATATAAGATGACTTAACCCTATCGAAGATCATAAACTTTATTAGAATAAAGAAGAGCATTGACTTAAGCTTAAGACCAACTCTGATTTTGGAGCCAAGATTAATTGACTGAATCCAATAAAATCTTTTCAAACCTTGGGGAAAATCCTTCAAAAAGAAAAAAAAACCAAATTTATCAAACTAATTCTTTCTTCGAATCTTTTAGAAGCCAAACCATCTCAATTAGAGCCAAAAAGAAGACCTTCTACTTCATATATGGACGGACCAATCATACAAAGAGATTGCTACCATATAACGACCAAATTTTGGAAGAAAGGAGCATCTAAACCTTTAGTGAATATGGTTGAAAATGGTGCTGGACTTCCCTTCAAGCAAAAAATTGTAACCCTTTGATATTCCTTATCTATTCTTCTTGTGATTGGTGGCTTAAGTTTGGAGCTAATGTGCATATTTATTTTGATTACTCCTAGTTCTTGACCTTTTAGGAATCAAGTGAAGGAGGTACAATGCTTGAAAATAATTTCATAGAATAAGTGTTAGGAAGAGGTCGAATGGACCTAAAGATAACATCTAAAAAATCTTAATCCTTCACCAAGTGTAGTACATCCCCAACATTAGGAGGAGCCTAATCAACGGATCTCTTCTTGTATTTAGAGACTATAAAATTATATTAGAATCTAATAAGTTTGCAATTACTTGTAATAATGAGTTTGTTGGAAAAGACTTTATATTTAAAGGCCTATTCAAATCAAGTATAGTTCCTAAAAATTCTACCAAAGATCATTTTTCTATTCTAAGTATTGAATCTTCTAATGTTTGGCATAGTAGGTTTGCTTATGGGAACTTTCATCAGATGCATCCTATAACTAACTCAAATCTGATTCCTAAAATCCATTTGGATAAAAGATCCAATGTGAAATCTATATTCTAACTAGAAATATCCAAAAACCTTTCAGATCAGCTCATAGAATTTCTAACCTTCTTTGTTTTGATCATAGTGATGTATATGACTCCACTAATTGCCAACTTGGGGAGGAAATCATTATTGTATAATATTCATTGATGATTTCTTTCAGTATTGTTATATATATTTGATCAAATCTAAGTATTAAGTCTTAGATATGTTTAAAATCTTTATGAGTGAAATTGAAACCTAAATTGAAAAGATCGTTAACAACTTAGGTTTGATCGAGATGGAGCATATACCGCAAATGAAATGATTCTATTTTGCTAAGAACATGAGATCATTCATCAGGTAACTCCTTGTTACTCCTTGTAGTCCAACAATACAATGGAATGAAAAGATCATATTCTAATCAGGGAGAAAGAAGATTCTTTTCAACCTGCTCAACTTGAATCTCTCAAAAAAAA
>KE504913.1:399392-419885 GCA_000441515.1 Elaeis oleifera
GGTGGCGGGGGCACCATGGGTGAGCAAGGGGGCAAGCGGCGGAATCAACCAAGCGAGAGAGCACTAATAGTTGGCACAAGCACGGACGAAAGATAGAGAGAGCATGGATGGAGGATGGAAGGGCATGGATTGCCGGAGCCGGGAGAGGCAAAGGGAAGGATGGTCATTTCCTAGGCCTCCCGTACGGGAAAGGGAGGCAACTAGGGTTGAGCAAATAATCGAAACCTGAAGAAATCCATCCAATCTAACTCGTATGAAATCGAATCCGTATGAAACCGAACTTGAATCGGATTATGATTCGTAAAAAAATTGATTAATTACGGTCGGATTCAATTTCTGCATTTTTAAGCCATATGAAATTAAATCCGATCGACTGATATAGTATTTTCAATACTTAGGTTATGTAAAGAATTAAAATTGATAATTATGACATGTTATGTACTAACTTATGTATGTTATGAAATTATTATATCTTAGTTCTATATAAATTGAATGGTGTATTGGTTTGTGATGTTTAAAATCAATATTGGATAGACATTGAAGCCCAAACCAACACAATTCACCTGAACCCACTACAAATCATTAACTTCGATTTCAAATGATTTATATATGATAAACGATTGACAGCGGATTGGATTTTCTTCAACCCAATTGGATTCAATCGGATCAAATTTTTCTCTCAACCTGACCCGTATTCAGCCCTAGAGACAACCATGGCAGTGAAGCGAATTATTATTATTAATTAATAATAATATTTATTAGTATTCAAAAATAATAATATTTATTAACTAAATAATATTTATTTTAATCAAATAATAATATTTTATTATTAATCAAAATAATAATATTTATTATTAATAAATAATAATATTTATTATTATTCAAATTATTAATAATAATAAAATAATAATATCTTTTTCCTTTTTCTCTCAAATATTTTCTTTTTTCCCCCTTCCCTTCCTCCCACTCCATTGTCGTTCGCATTGCACCCAGCTCTGCGCGACCATTAAACCCTCTCCCCTGGCTCTGATGCCACCAACCTCTCCTCCTCCCCTCCCCAGCCTTTGGTGGCTCTTACACCTCCCACACCTTGTGCAACTGCCCCCTGTACCCTCCGCGGCCTCATCTGCCGCCGTCCCCTCCCCTTCCCTCTCCTGGCCGTGACGAGTCTGAGCCCCTGTAGCTCCGCACAAGCACTGGCAACCACCCGTGCCTTTTCGTCTGGGCTCCTCGATAGAGCAGAGCGAAAAAAATGAAGACGGACCGCGTAATGCACGGGAGAAGGAAAAAAAGAAAAAATAGGAGCCGTAAAATTGTGGGATAGGCCCACGATTTTAAAAGCTAAATCGTAGATCAGACCCACGATTTTATTTGGCCTAAAAATCGTGGGTTTGATCCAGGATTTAGCTTTTAAAATCGTGGGCTTATCTCATATTTTTACGGCCAGGATCTTAGCCAGGCTATCATGAAATCATGGGATCATCCCACGATTTTGACTGCCATGGCAATAAATTATTGTTTTGAGCATATGATTTGGGCACGCTGGCCCAAACAATAACGATACTTTAGGAAATAGTTTCAAAATGAAACTATTTTGAAATATTTATTAAAAAATAATATTAAAAAATCCCATCGACACTAGGAGGAAGCAAAGGGCTAAGCTGATCAGACCACTGCTATACTTAGAGGTGATTTTTGCCGTCTGATCAGTTGAGCAATGTGCTTCTTTTTGAATGACTCTGGGTCAAGCAAAATGGTGGATGGAGCTTGACAGGTGACCTGTGTTGGTGACAAGCTGGAGGAAAGTTTCATATTTTTTTAATAGGATGGATGAATTAACTAATTAAATAAAATAAATAAATTTATAAATATTATAAATAAATATTAAAAATTAATACTAAAAATATATCGAAAAATTTTATAATTTAATATATTTAATATATATATATTAAAATAGAAGCATCTGCATTGACAGTATCTTTATCCGCCACATGTCATCTACCACATTCATCACATGCACAACAAATACGATGGTCAAAAAATATATGGATGAGCAGAGGACTTGTAGGGCTGGAGGAGAGATTCCTGATCGTGGGCGATCTTGACGATAGACCCACTGACGGCCTAGCTGATGTACTTAAAAAAAGGCACAGAAGACTCATGGGGGTGGAGGATGATGTTCGACGGCACGATTTTTATATAACAGCGAATCATTTCGATCGCAAATGAAAGGAGAACACGTAAAACAAAAAAAAAATTGATCACTAATAGAAAAAAAAGTCAAGTGAATTCAAGAGGATACCCTACAGCGGAGGTGTTCTTGAGGAATCCCGAAGATGATTCCAATCTCCCTGGGCTTGAGTTTGATGAGGGCATCAGAAGCGAGCAATCTCGACAGTAAGAAGTGAGAAAAGTAGGCGAGGAGCAGACAAGCTAACGAGAAGCTACTTCGTTGCAGCGGCACGGCTATCTCTCTTCTAACTCCACACTAGAAAGAAGGGGAATTGGAGGCTCGGGATTTGGTCGTCTTCCTGAAGTTCTAGCAATATGTGATAAAATGAAGAATCACGTGTCGTGTGTGGTTCATTGGATCGGATCGATTTGGCTATGAGTCTAATGCTGAATAGGCCGCAAAATGCTAGCAAAATCGGATCGTTGGAATAGAAATCATTGGCTAATCTAATCTAATCTAATAATCTAATCTAAATGGAAAGCCAACTAAGGACAGCCTCCAATCACTCATCCCATTTGCTTGATTCGGGCTTTAAGTTAAACTTAAGTCCTAAGTTGCTCTTTTGAGAGAAAAGAGGTTTATTCAATACGAAAGATAATCCGATGAATGATTATGATTCTATCCATCATAATGAGTATAAACATGATGAGTAAACCACTTGCATTAGTTTGTAATTGGACATTTACCTAATTACCACCTTTATATTTTTTAATTATTTTGATGACTTTAAATATATATAATAATAAATAAATAAATAATAAAATTGAATATTATTTAAAAAATTATATCCTATGTATCGCATGAGGTTATAAGCTAGTTAACTTATAAGGATGAAAATAGCCTTGAACACAATCAACCTGGGCTATTGTGTTTGTTATCCAATTAATCATCTTTTTTGAGTCCCCTCCAAAACCCTGTTATTTCTCTCAAGAATGGATCCCATGCCCCTCTTGGATTGATATCATAGCAAAGAGTCCATCTAAAGATGGCGATTTATGATCCAATCCATCAATCAAACTTGTGAACAATTTGCTTTAAAAAATTTAGATTTAATATAAATAGATTTGATCGTAAATGGATCAACCCATTTAAACTTATTTATTAAATAGATCGAATTTAGATTTAAATTTTTGATCTATTTAACCTATTTTAATCTATTTAAAATTAGATTGGATTATAATCCAACTCATTTAATTTATTTAAAATCTACTTAATATATTTCTAATCTATTTAATCCAATCTATTTAATCTATTTAACTCATTTAATCTAACTTGATCTATTTAATAAATAAATTATGTGGATCAGATTATATTATCTATTTAATAAAAAGAATAGATTTTGATCTAAATTTTTAATTGATTTAATAAATAAATTGAATTTATATTGATAAATTTTTTTATCCAAACTATATTCAATTCATACCTGATTTGGTCTGACACGATTGCCATCTTCAAATCCACCCCACCCACAAAGAACTAACGAAGGCTTTCCACCTTGCCAAACAAATGAGTTCGATGCAACACCATTTTTACTCTGCTTTTGTCGAACTTCATGACATTTTGTTCTCACTTTCCGCAGGATGTAGTTCGATGTAATCTCCTCATAAAAAAATAATAATAATCTTGATATATATTTATGTTCAATAAAAAAACCTTGATTTTTTTTTAAAAAAAAAAATCTTGTGCACTTTCTCGCTTTATACTTCTCACAGAAGGACAAGTTATCAGCCTTTTACAAAAAAAGGACAAGTTATCGGTCACTATAGAGCCCACCGTGTACGTCCGTGCCAAGCCAAAGGTAGCTCGCAAAGGACTCCTCTATCCCGCACCTGATCGGTTGTCGAGATTTGATTGAAGGTGATCTAACTGCTATCATCAAGCTTTCATTAAAAGCAACAAAACTTTTGCGCACGCGCAAAAGTGACACTGTATTGACGCGTTGGTAGTCCCAAATTTAGATCAATTCTACCATCCTGGATGTCAGCTAATCTATTATGTTGGTTCATGAGATTATTTCATGATTAGCCCATAACACATGGTAGATGGAATGTCTACTTTGCCCTTTATTCTTGTGGCTAACCGACATTTTTCCTTGATTGATGTACTTTGAATGGATTTTGCTGGTCTAACTTGTGAATTGTAGGCATAGATGATAGATGGATTCAAAGATAGACAGCTATTATCATGTGTTAGTTTTTTTTATGGGACTATTAGTGTGCAACTTTGACAATGTGAAAACTGATATACTAAATATACTGCACACCCGGTGCTGAGAGGGTTTTGCTACGGTGCACTTTGATAATATTTTATAGAAAGCTATAGCATTCCAGACCGTCCAATAAGTGAGGATATACAAGGTATTTTGTTCTTAAGAGCTCAACGGCAGGTTGCCTAAAGTTACTGGCCTGCCTATTTTCATCACTTTTTTCTAAAAGAGAATAATATGTTATTATTTTCTCTAGATGTTTCTTCTCTTGGCCATCTTCTCCACTTTAATTCCTCCACCGTAATCTTCTTCTTTTCCTCTTTGGTGTGCTATGCTCCGCTGATAGACACTGTACTCTACCACCATCTTCTTATCACGACGCATCTCCACCGTGCGGCACACCTCATTTTCTCCTGATGGCTGGCACATAATGCTCCATTGGATCCCACTGCTGTCTCCTTTTCCTCCTCGTCTTCTCATCTCATCTCCTTACAATCGATATGCCGTGCTTCATTGACCAACACCATGCCCCATGCCGGCTTCTCCTCATGACGCATCTCAATTGTTGGCACTCCTCCTCGTCTTCTCCTCTCATCTCCTTAAAATCGGGATGATATGCTCCACTGGATCCCACCAGAGTTCAGAGCTCTATCATTGTCATCTTCCCACCGATCGACGTATTCTTTATCAGTCATCTTTATTTCCTCTTCTCTTGGAGCTCCAGCACCGATGTTGAGGCCCTGAGTGTGCGAGTGTCGGAGTGAGTGCTGATCGCTCAATCAGGGTTGGATCTAGGCTCTTCAAGAGCCTTTTGAGCTCTAACATGGGAGTGGCAAGGGAGAAGGGAAAGCAAGCTCTGGAGGTGAATGGAAAGGAATGGGAATGAATGGGGTTGAGGAGGAAGAAGGGGGCTTCCAAAATGTCCATGAGCTTCATTTTGAAATGATCTTAACGTTTGATATATTTACCACACCAGCCACGTGTAAAACAGTTGGATAGATCAAAAGCCATGTTAGGGATGGGATAAAAATTTAGAGTTTGGGCAGTTTGGGATTTTCTTGTGGGTAGTTAGCCAGAGGCTCCTTTGCTCATAGGTCCACAAAGCTATATTTCATGGTAGTCAAATGCTTGGAAACCATTTTTAATGTGACCTGAATGACTTCGGGGATCCACTTTAATGCCCTGGAATGATTCATGTCACTGAAAATCGAGATCATTGACATAGGGGAAGGATCCTTGAAACTAAATCAAGACAAACAAGTTCCTGCGGGAACTTAAGGAGATAAATTCAGATGCCCACCTTAAGATGGGACTGGACTATGTAGATTAATAAAACCCATCAGAGCCCAAGTGGTCTGTTAGACAAGGATAGGGGTGTATCTCTGCGAAAGAAAGATTCAACTTGCTTCACACAAATCCACCCCGTTGGATCACCCATTTGTCACTTTGAGATCTGTGCAGGTGGTGAATTATAGAGATCTGAGCAGCCACCGAAGGTGAATCAGATATTTAAATCCATGTGGATCCGCAAATTTCACAAAGCCTTAAATTGATGCTAGGGACAAACCCTGGAATGGAACCATGGCCAAGGAACTTCCTTAATTTATTTTCTCCTATATATCTCTCCCTTTCAAAACATTATTTTGCATATATATATACATACATACATACATCTATATATGTATGTATGTATGTATACACATCTATACACACACACATATGTATATGTATGTATGTATGTATGTGTGTGCATATATATATATATATATATATAGACACACACTCCCATACACACAACGCTATAATGCAGGTGAGTTTCATCTGCACTCAAATTGTACATCCAGCAGTCCTCCCTATTTTGATACACTAGCATCCTCATACTTGATGCAAAACTATTTAGGCCCCTTTCAGGATTTTAGAGACCAAGACCTCTCAATTATGAAAGCCTTACAACAGTGGAATCTGAAGAGAAGTATTGAAAAAACCAAAAAAATAAGCCGTTACCCAATATGATTTTGGCTGGTCTAAAGTAGTCCACAATAAAACTTTTGGAGAGTAGTCGTCCAAAATAAACGTAAAATCAAACAACAAGTAGATTGATATCTGACTTGTTACAACTTACAAAGCACATTGTTTGTTGCAAATCACTAGGAATGCAAAACATCATCAAAAGGCATAAGAAATAAGCAATAGAAACAAGACATTCCAAGCACCATGGAGAGTCAACCGACTGCATTAAGCACCATCTCCCCAATCTTACACCTGAAAGCAGCAAACTCCACAATCATCTGCTTAATCTGAATCGCTTTTGGTGTCTGATTCGCTGTTTTTAGCATTATTTTGTGTCAGCCACTATGAACAAATTTCAGAAACAAAAAACAGAGCACCCAATAACCAAACTGCCTTTGCTGAATTCTATAATAGACCACACTCTGTTGGTTAGATTGAATAAAGCATCACTGGAAGGTCCAGCAGGTTGTGCATATAGGGATTGTAGCTTAATGAACTCTTTAGTGCCTTCGCATTGTAGCTAAGGGAGTAGCTTCAGGTTTTGCAACAACAATCCATGCCAGGGAATAGATAGTCCAACTTAGGCCTTGAATAGCTTACCGGCATCATGCCGTTGACTTGGCTGAGCATGAAAAGATGGTGCACTTAAGGGCAATTTGAGTTTGGGCTGTGAAAATTCTAATTCAAATGTGTAAGGCAGACCCAACAACGAATTGGGGTAGTCCCACCGCAAAACTTTTTTTTGAAAAAAAGGAATCACTTTGCATGTCAAATAAGTAGGCACAACTTCCAATTGAAATTATAAGGTGAATCTTCCAATGCTGATTTGGAATTGCGCCACTATAAAATTGAAAAAATCCTGATATATTACGCATCCCATTGCAGGGATGTCCTACGACCATGGAAGGCAATTTATGGGTGCCAAAAAATGTATCATATGGTGGCAGCAAAATGTAGCGCTATACCACTGGTCGTAGGAGACTCGAGGAACCGAGGCTGCAGTAGGCAATCCAGTATCCACACACTGGAGTAAGATTTCTTTTTCAATTTTTTTATAAAGAAGACACTAGAGTAAAATACTAGAGAACAATTTGCAAAGCAAGCATGCATGAAACAAAGCAAACGCTTGGAAAAATACTTACCAGATACGAAAGCGGGAAGGGATGCTTTCATCTTCCCACTCCAAATTTTGGAACCATTCAACATCATCATCACCTGCTACATGCACCTTCTTTAACTTCGGTGCACTTTCTGGTCCAATTGGGAGCCTCTTCAAACTTGGACAGCCCCCTAGCTTGATGTATTTCAGTGAAGGCCAATCAAGAATATTGCTGCTGCTTCCCACCATAGAAGCGACTCAAGTTGGACAAGTTTATCAGCAACAGATCCTTCAGCAAGGGGAATGCTCCTTTCTCCAGCCGAACACCATTCTCCTCTGCAACTATCTTCTCCATTGCTTCATTATCTTTGAGCTCCAATCTTTCCAATCTCAGGAGCTCATGCACTATGCTTGGCAAGAAGAGAGAGCTCAAGCCACTACACCTTGATATTTTAAGCTCTTTTAAATTCATGAAGGTCCCAGGTGGTAGCAGTCTTTGATGTCCAGTATCCAACTGACATGAGAACAGATATGCAAGTTTGTTACAGCTAGACACTTCCAGAGTGCTCAGCTTCTGCAGGCTTCCCTGAGAAACGACTCCAGTCCAGATGGTGGTTAGATTTGGTAATAGCTGCAGTGTCAATTTACTCAAATTTGGCAGCATGATACTCCCTTGCTGAAGTCCATCAAAATTGAATATCACTTGTGGTTCATCACAAAGTTTAATGGCAAGCTCTTCTAGACTGCAATGCACTCTTTGCAGCAAGTCACATGACATTATATTATTTAACTTCTTGCAGCGCATTATATCCAAGATTCTAATTTTCCAAATGATAGAGCTGGAAGCGGTCCCTGGCAGATTCTATTCAAGTTCTCCAAATTCCAAAGGTTTATAATCTCTAGGTCACCATACGCATTTGAAGGAGCCACTTGTGTTGTATCAAGAAGACAGACTATGCGATGACATCTTGTAATACGTAGTTTCTTCAGGCCTGCAAAACCATTTTGTTCATCTAATTTCACCAAATTCACAATATCCCATTGGCAGTCATCTAACATGAGGTCCTCTGTTTTGCCCAAAAATACCTTAGCCCAATTCAGTGAGTTGCTTATTCCCTTGATATAAAAATTTTTTTGGTACCGAGAAGCCACTGAAACCAATCAGATTCATTATAAACAATGAAGTGGCTTAAATTCTCCCAAGCATTGACGGGGAGAAAATCTTGAGAAAAGTCTTGGGCATCCCTTACATACACATGTAATCTGACTAGGCGTTTCAAGAAAGCAATCTCAGCAAGGAGATCTTTGTTCACACTGCAGCCTATCATGTACAGTTCTTCCAACCGAGTTAGCTTAGATAACAAATTAGATGGTATCGTAAGAGAAATAGAGTTCGATATATCCAGGAGCTTCAGATTAACCAAGGTTCCTATTTCTTCTGGCAACACACTAATTCGGCATTTCTGCAAGCCAAGTAATTCAAGTTTCTCCAATTTCCCAATCATAGTAATATCTTGTAATTTTTTGCATCTGTCCAGACGAAGTGTCGCTAGGTTTGTCAAGTGTGCAAGCGACAATGGTAATGATTCAATATCAGTGTCACTCAAATCTAATACAGAAAGTACTGCCATCCTTTGAAAGAAATTGCTCGGTATACCACTTGTAATAGGATTTATATTCAATAATAGGGTCACAACCTTGGAGCAATTTGGCTGATCAGGTAGTGCCCATAGGTCATTATTCATCAGTGAAATTCTCTTACATGCTTCCAAGTCTTCACCCTCTGGCCAATCTCTCACTCCTAGGCCAGCTTTTACAAAGAATGATTGTCGTCTTTGGATGCAATGTAGACAGCCACATCTCGGACCACATCATGCAGCTTAACACATCCCATTTTATCGCTGGTTAATAGCAAACAAGAAGCCTTCAGTTTCTCAACCAAGAAATGCAATCTCCTTCGTACATCCTCCAAAGAGTACACACCTTTCAATAGACCCTCACCCACTGCATATCGTGTAAGTTCATCCTCACTTATGTCATAGTCCTCACGAACAAGCAGCAGTATAAAACAACACTTTCATCTCATCTGTTTTCAACTGTTTGTAGCTCAGTTCTAGCGACTTGAACAACTGTTCCTCCACACCTTCTAGGTTTGTAGGAGTGGATTGTTTGAGCTGGAGCAGTGCATCATCCCAGACACTTCTTTCATTAAATCCTCGCAATGCCCTTCCGACTACAACAATTGCCAGCGGCAAACCACCACACTCCTTTGCAACTTTTTTTGCGACCGGTTCTACATCAGAGGTTTCAACAACCTTTCCAGCCTTACTTTTGAAAAGGTCCCACGAATCTTCTTCTGACAACACATCTACTAGGACCGGAACATCAGTTTCCATCAAATCACATACTTCAGATTTCCGAGAAGTTAGTAAAATTTTGCAACCCTTGTGATCATCTCCGAAAGGAATTCCAATGTCTTTTAACTCTAACCTAGCCCATATGTCATCCAGCATTATCGCAATTTTCTTCTCCTTACCCAACCTAGTAGCCAGTGCCCTAGCTGCAGATTCACCACTCCCCAAGAATGCCGTCATACCCAACTGGTCAGCAATGTCACGTCTGATCTGCTCTATGTTTGGATTCTGTGATACGACCACTTTGACAACAGCATCAAACTTCTTTCTTTTTCAATCTTCTGCCAATCTCTTCCATCAGGTTGTCTTGCCAACACCACCCATACCATATATTCCAATCAAGTGCTTATTCTCATCTTCTATCGCATTCATAACATTATCCATTGCGATTCTAGTGGAGCTGAACGCCATAAAATCGCCACCGGCATGGACTCAATGGTTGGTGGAGGAGGAAGCTGAGATACACTATCAAAGTTTCCTTCTTCAAGGAGTCCCTCAACAACAGCCTTTTCTTTGTAGCCTCCTTGCCAAGTTGATAGCGCCGACGACAGTTGGGAGAAAACCCCTTGAGACATCTCTTGTTCTGTCCAACCTCCTCCTCCATATTACCAACTTCTGTCTCCAGGTTATTCACTTTCTCTAGCCATGCAGTTACTACATCCTTGATCACTTCGCATCTCCCATTAGCTGTCTCGACAGATCGATTTATGTCATTTCTTACATTCTTTAAATGCTCAAAACGTTCTTTGAGTTTCTTGAATTTCTTCTTGTAATGTAGAAGATAGCCTGCTCGGGACTTCAAATGTTTCCATAAGAACTTTACACTTTCGTTCCAAGTCCAGATCCCATTCCTGCTCCACACTGAGCCAAGCAAGACAAGCCCATGACCTGCATCAGAGCCAAGCAGAGGCCAATTGAATTAATAATGATGAAAGTGAAATTGATGTTAGTCATTGCAATAACCATATTTGTTTTAATCTGAAATGAAAGTAGTTATGAATAATATTAAGGTCTAATTTTATCTTTACTTAAAGGGGATTAGCTAATCAAACAGGTGTACTTGGCAAATTATCATTCACCACCAATGGATGATTTTATGAACCCAAACTAAAAAGTCAAGGTCAACTAAGAAGATACCTATGGCAACCAATTAGGAGTTGCCACCACTGCATCTGAAATTAACGCCATGTATATTCCTTATATGAAGGGAATACCCCACTTTGAACTTGATGTTACCTCAAGTAGAATCTAACGAGTTAAGGTAGTCCCCTGTCATTCTGGAAATCCTCTCATATATTGAAAGAAATCATCAAAGTTTTTCCCAAAACATAAATCCTGGGATGCTTTATATGGGAAAGAAATGGAACCAAAGCTGAGATAACTCTGTTCTATTGCAGCATGAAAGTAATTTATCTTTCGTAGACTAAATCAACCAGATATAACGTGATATATATTTAAAAATGATATCTTCTGGATCAGACCGTGGTGTTGTCCACAGGAAGCAATCAGATCTGTAGAACTAATCTGAGATGTACTCCTCAATGAATTGAAAACAAAGCAATGATCATTGATATAATTATTTACAATATGAAAAATAAGGAAATCAATTTGGATTTGCCCGAAAAACAGATTCTCCTGAGCAAGAGTCAACCTTGGCTGGTTGGTAAAGTATATTTATAGGTTAAGATAAGGTCAAGAAGGTCGACTTTGGGGCTATCTCCCATTATCTCCCATTTGGAAGGATATCAGTTTGAAGAATGAGGCTTTTTGGAATTGTGTGGCTTTTAAATGCGGCAACGGGAGGTCAATTAGATTCTGGGAAGATGCTTGGGTTGATGCAATTCTTCTTTGTTATAGTTTTGATGATTTTTATATGTGGATATTGAAGTCTAACTTGCCTGTTGCATCATTTTGGAATATGAGCACGTTGAGGTGGTGTGTCCTGTTGATGGGTCCTTTGATAAGGCATGAATCATATCGACTTTAGTTATTGTATAACCTTCTCTCTTCTACGGTGCCATCTCGTATTGCAAATGTTCTTATTTGGAAGCTTTCATGCAATGGCCTTTTTACTGTTGATTCTTTTTACAAGTTTCTAAATTTTGGTGGTTTGAGATGCCATTTTCAAAATATAATTTGGAAAATACCGAGCCCAGAGAAAGTTAAAGTGTTTTATGGTTGGCAGTCAAGAACAGATTACACACTGGTGAAATGCTTGCTAGGAAGGATTGGAATGTTAATACTTGTTGCTGCTTTTGTGGTGCCAATTTTGAGTCAATTAATCACCTTTTCTTTCGTTGCTCATTTGTAAGGAGTATTTGGGCAACCATAAAATTATAGCTGAATCTTAAAGGAAGACCAGTGAACTTTCTTGATCTTTAGACATGCTGGAGAGGGAAGAACAAAGGCAAGTTGGCAAATAAGTTGGGGCATCAACTTTTTGTAGCTGCTTGTTGGAAGCTTTGGAGGGAGAGAAATGCCCACATCTTTCTAAATAAGAAGAATTCAATATTCTCAGTCTTACAGAAGCTGTTTCAATCTTTTTTGATTGGAGATATCTGGGTTCTACTAAGTTTCAGGTGCAACATCAAAATCTATGGAATAGATTGCAGTTCCTTGCATCCCACTCCCTAAAGCTTCTTTTTGGGGTGAGACGTGAGTTTTGTTTTGCCCATAAAACTTTTCTTTGGGTGAGATATGGGTTCTGTTATTGTCCATAAATCTTCTTTTTGTAATGAGTTCTAAGCAGAGCTTGTTGCTCTTTTAATCTGTATCTATAAATTTTGAGCTTTTATTCTAATAAAATGGGGGTAGCTCTGCTACCTCCCGTTCATATACAAAAAAAAAAAAAAGATAAGGTCAAAAGTTGCAGAGTAAGAGTTCATCCGACCATGTTTGCTCAAATAAGTAAATAAATAAATACTAAAGAGTATTCGCTCTTACAGCTTAGAATGACCAAAGATGTAGAGGAGGACATAGAATCCATAAAGGATACTTAGGAGCATTAATTACTTTTGTTGAGAACGAAAGAGGTGTAACCACTCCAGTGCAAAGAATTTAACAATCCTTATCATGATGATCATCTAAAGATGTGTTCATCAAAAAAGGATAGAAATCGAAAATAACTTCAAGCGACAAAGACTTGATGAAAAGTCTAAGCAAATTTCTATCATTAGTTGTCATCTAGAAAGGTAACTTAAATCTAACAGGAAATTTAAAAGGCAAGATAGTAGGCAGGGAGGCTTGCGCACTCCTGAAGAATGTAGTAATTGGTTGAAGACAAACATTTTGAACCTAATGAGCAACTAGGAGAATCTAGGATTGGTAATAAATGTACACAATAAGTCAAACAAGATCTAGCACGGCCAACCTCGTAGGATCCCTGAGTAGACCTAGTGACGATCCTGATAGAGCCCATTGGAGTGTTGTCTTAAGGGCCACAAGATTTTTAAGGGCCACCATTGATCGTGCATTCCACTTCCTCGTTTCTCAGCTCATGTTAAGTGTATCTCAAGGATCATTGCATATTTAAGGGACAAGCTTGATTCTGTACCCTAATTCGTCTTCACCATATACACGTTCGATTCATAATTCAGATAATGAAAAACAAAATCAAGAAAAGTTTTTCCCAAAGAAAGGAAACCAGAAATACTGCTGCTATTTACTGCTTGCACTCAGGGATGTATAATTTTCCCTTCTTTTGAGGACACAAGGATTTCATCATGATCAGGCATCCCAGGAAGCCAACAAGAATCCTCCATTTTCATAGCAAAAACAAGCACAAGAAGCAAAAACCCCATAAGAATGACAAATAGACAGCAGGTAGCACAATTTTTCCACATAAACTTAGAATTTTAGTCGACGATTAATCATAAAAATCTTTTGAAGCTACCATAAACCAAATTATAAGACATGCTAAACTCTCCATCATTAATTTCATAATAAGTTCCTTTCACCTGTTCCCTTATTCCAGTTCTTCGATACCCAACTGATATTAGCATTTATAGGACTTTCAAATCAAATCCATCAAGTTTAAAGATTGTACTTACATATGCTAAAAAGAGGGGCAAAAAAACTGAATAGGAACCAAAGGATCTTGCTTGCTTCAGCGGAAATCAACGATAAGAGCAAAAGAGAGGTACCATACCCTGCCGACGAAGTTGGCTGCTTTGATATAGGTAGAGAAGATACACCCAAGAACTGAAGGAAGCTTTCAAGGACAGCTATTGGAACGCTGGAAAGCAATGGAATACCAATGATGGAGTTAGAATCGTGGATAGAGAACCAACCGCAAACTCGGACGCCTTTAGATCTGCTGGGAAATGTCAAGCTGCTGTCTCTTATACATACGTATAGAACGGCAGACAGCAACTTGGATGGTTAGACGTCTTTCTTCTACCATTCTTTTTTTTTTCCTGTATTCCTTGATGAGATTCCTTTTTTTAAAAAAGAAAAAATTTCCTCAAGCATAAATGGCTAAAAGTTAATGGCGACGTAAGATCTTTCTGGTGTTGAAACGGAGACAGGACTAAACCAGCCAGCAAGCAGTTTAAAATATTTAAAAAATACTTAGGTGCAGGAATATAAGGCTGTAGCCCGTGAAATTAATCTGATTTTATATTTTATTGATTCCGTACATTGACTTAGTCAGCTCTAATTAAAAAAAATTAATTATCTGTTTAAATAATTGGGCCTAAAATTAAAGGATTGTCTGGACGTTTGGATCCAGCTTGATTTGACTGGTTGTACGGACCCGACTTATGAACTACATCAAAACAAAAACCTATGAATTACATGGGATTTTGGGTTTGATTATCTAAATAGACCCTAATTAGGTGAATTAAATTCCCAGGGAATATTATTGTTGGATGGTTAGGTTGTCAGGCAAAAACAACCAACGGTGAGGTTACAGAGAAGAGTGAGATGCCAACAAGATGGTGGCTTTTTTAAAAATAATAATGCATGGGCCTCGAAGTTGATTGCATTACGATTGAATTCAAAATTTATTAGTTTAATTTATTTTTTTTTTGGATTGGAGACAATTATAGTACGGAGTCTCACTGTTTTATGAGGCATCTGTATTGAATGCGGAGCTTCATACCATATGGGTTGGTGTCATCTGTGTGGTTCGAAAACTGCGGATGCAGATAATCATTATTGAGGAGCATTTTCTGACGATTATCAACTGGATCTAGAAGGAATTCATATACCTTGAGGCCCATCTTTTTTTGACAATATCTGAAGGGTCATTCATGGGTACACTGTAGTATCTTGATGAACAGTGCAGCGGATTGGATGACATCTTTTGTTGCTAAGTACATCAGAGACTGGAGATGGTATCAGGACAATGATTATCCATGAACTCCGAGAGATATTTTATTTTTAATTTTTAAATTATTTTTAAATTAGATTAATCTGATATTCCGTTTATATTAAAAAAATATAGTACTTTGAATAGAATTAAGTGAACTAAATTTAGAAAGAAATTATTATTGCATGGTGACGGCTGACAGGCAAAGACAGCGAATGGTAAGATAGGAAAAGAAGAGGGACATGCCAACAAGATCGTGACTTTTTTAATAAAAAAATGAATAGCATGCGATTGCAAGTTGATTGCGATAGGATTGCATTCAAAACTTATTAGTTTAATTTATTTCTTTCTGATTAGAGACAATGTATAGTATTTTAAATAAATTAGTAAATAACATGTGTACATCGGATTACTTGATTATATTCAAAATAGATCACGTTAGGGAGGAAAAAAATATATATATATATAGCAACATATAAGCATTATCAACAACTCATTCAATATTAGATTGTCTAATGATTCCAAAAATTATAATTATTATTAACGATTAAATTGATGATTAGTTATATACAGTTGTCACCTTTGATTTCGATCTGTTTTCATTTTGATTGGATGTTACATCGATCTAATCCAAACAAATAATTAATAAAATTAAATTGGCAAAGAAATTCATGGTCAGACCTAGTGCAAACTTTGTTCTAGAACCTAACCAATTGCTTGTATTGAATTTCAGGCAGGGAAGTGATTTTCTAGGCATTGTCAAAGATTCTCAGGCCGTAACGTCGATGCTTTATTAAATTTCCATTATTTATTATTTACTTCATCGGCCATAAAAGCATCTTCTATATGGGACCCGATTTGATGCATGATGAGTGCCAAGTCAATGCATGTCTATCATCTTTCTCAGCCAAATATGATGCCTTTTTTGGTATGAAACCATAACTATATTAAATTAACGGTAAAGAGTAATGCACAGTGAAGGATGGACGACTCAAGCTGATCTACAGCAACAATATAAACCAAAACGCTGAAAACCAAAACCTTCCCAACCCCAATATGATGTGTAATAAATACATAAAAGTCTGGAAGAGTGCATTTGATACTTTGAATGATCTTGAGACAACGGAGGCAGCTTCTAAGAAATTTCTTTGCATGAGGAGCTGGTCGTGTTCATACAAGCAAATGGAACTCTTCACCATTTTTCCCTGTTCGGTAGAGGGAGGTGAAGCCTTGTCGTTTGTTAAAGTTAAAACTACATCCACCAGCCATTGCAAAGGTCAAGGGTTCAGGTTCAGGCACGGATTATAGCATCAAATGTGAAGGTAAAATTAAAATTGGACACAATCAGCCAGTAAATTGTTTGGTTACCTCTACTTCAAACACATCATGCATGAAAGAATTGGAATTGCCTTGTCGATCATCTTCAAGAATATATCTATGAGCAGTTGATGATTATGGCTATCTAAACATCTAGTGTTTGATTTATTTATTTATTTTTAAGAGTAAGGGCTAGGGAATCAGAACCGATTTCGTATGTAGTGGAGAATGAAAAATCTGTATTGAAAGTGAACTTTGGATTGCTTACCATATTCATCGCACTAGTGTACTTATATACAAGTTGAGTTCTTTGACTTTAGGGATCAGATATATAACATGATAAAATTTCATGACTATGGGAGAGATACTAGAGAGTAAAATTCCATGATTTAGTATGAATATTTAATGTGAATATGACAACTAGATCCCATAATCTTTGCAGATTGATATGAGTTGATATATTAAGAATCTACATGCAATTGTAGTAGTTGTGATATTCAAGGTCCTATAATAAGCTGATATACTAAGATTTTATATGCAATATATAGTAGCTCTACCATCCAAGATTCTATAATGAGCTGAATTTTGACAATTTTAATAGACAAAAATCTTACTTGAATATCTAGTGTTGTTAATCCATTGCCCTTAAACCAAACTCTTGAGGCTTTTAAGCAGCAACAATCCATCTTCATTCCTCCCAAATGGTTCATAACTAAGTGTTTAATTAGGTGAATGGCTTTAATGTATAGAATCTTTCCTCATCAATCTCTAATTAAAATCCAGAACCAAGGATTTCACTAGAAAAGCGATCAAATTTGGAGGGCTCGTTGAGCCAAGAATATTCTCATGCTTCAAAATTGTAGTGTCAATCATCTCCCAGTGGTGATGAATTCATGTGGCATAGCGTTTGTGGTGGTGCTATTTTGTCTTTGAAATACTCATTAATTTCTCAAGTTCCAAAGTTGCCATCTGCAGTGGCATATCATGATTTTTCTGAAGTTCAAAATTGGATTCGAATCAATAGGTATAATACAGAGAATATCAGCCAATTCTTCTCCATTTTTTTTTCTTTTCCCCTTCATTTTGAGGGTGAAGATCCTTTACCTTACCGCCTATAGTCTTTTTATATCCTTAAGCTATTAAAATGGTGCTGCTCCTGTACCATTTTTCTCAAAAAATGTGAATAAAATACAAAATCTTGACTTAGACCTCTATCCTCAAAAAATAATATATTTTTAAAAAAATTATGGAGTATTTTTCTGGATATTCTTTATAAATGATTGTAGGTATCACTTTAATTATGCAAGAGGTCATTGCATCTGTTCCATTTAGTCTAGGTTTAGAGCTGGTTAAGTTTTGCTTCGATAACACATGTAGTATGAAACTTAGCCATATATTTGTCAGAATTTATAAATTTACAAAATAAACCTCTCTTAAGCATTTGATCATCTTGTGTGCTTACAGTTGTGCTTACTTTTCTTTATTTGCACGATAAATTCATAGTTGCCTCTGCCTACAATTAAAGGTAGGACATGTCATGTATGGGCTGATCAATTCTAACTATTGGAAACCGGTTACAGTGATATCTAATTAAAAATATTTGAACATAAAAATTTAATGCAATATAATAAAGATATACTTGCATTCACAATGTTAGATGAGAAGAAATTAATTAATTTCACTTATTAAGAATTACAAGCAGTGTTTAAAAACACGAGCTCAGCTCACTTGGGTTTTCAATGATTTGGGGATCGAGGGCCCGAACGAGTTAACTCGTGAATCAATGGAAAAGTGATATGACATATTATATTACCTAGTATCCAGGTAACAAAATATATTATTTAAATAATAAAATAAGCAATAAATATTTATTAAATACATACAATTGCATGAAAATAATATTATTAAATCATATAAAAGCCTACAAAAATATTAAATAATAATTATACAAATTATATAGATTGAATATATGGTTATAAAGAGAATTCTGAAAAATTTGGTAGAGTTGGATGACTAATCTACTAAAAATTTCAATTAACTTATTGTGTCTGGCAGTTGAGCTTTTGATTGAGTTATTTACTCGGATATTAGTATTAAATGAGTCATCCAACTAGAAACTCTATCAATTCGATCTGATCAGCGATTCCCATTTTTTAAATTACAAGTGATAAAGATAGAAGAGAATCAACAGATATTTCAAAAATCGGTGCCAAACTTGGATCCCTCCTGTTTCCATCCCAAATGTCCAACCCTCCCCTCCTGTCCACCATTGTTCAATTAACAAGTGGAGGTGAAATTCCCTTTAGTTTTGGCCTACATTGTATCAAAAAAAAAAACGCTCAAGTGGAGGTGAAATTCCAGTTTTTTCTTAAATTTTTTTGAATCATTCTGTTTAGAGATATAGCTTGAAGGGCAATTCGGTCAGCTTTGAAGAAATTTAGGCAAGACCACATAGAATCCCAGCATTTTCTTGCCCTCCTATTAGAAAAAAAGAGGCACTATCCCTGTCCAAAATCCACCGTCGTCCCCGAACTCTCTTCCCTCCACCATCCACCTCGCCCCACCGCACCCCGTGATCCTCCAAAACTCGGAGAAATTACGAGGTAGAACGGCTCTACTGACCATGCTGCCTAATAAGTTTCTTCCGTAAGAGGAGGGGGGAGGGGGGTGATGTTACGTGGGAGTAGAACTGTTCTATTTAATAATTTCTCTTTCACATAGGCAGAAAAAGAAAAAATAATGCTACATATGGAGCCGACCCCTGCACCAAAGAGAAATTCTTTGTGCACCACGGATGGTGTAGAAAATCCGATATAGAGGGTACCACCTCATCCAATTAGTCCATGTAGTCATCACTTTCCAATGTGTATTTAATATTCGTATGTCGGTTTTTTCATTTAAATATTTTATATGATGAAAATATCTTTATTTTTTAAAAAATTATGACATCTTGTTGCATAATATAGTCCGGGATATCATAATATGGCCTAAGATATCATAATATGAGAGGAGCATTTCGTCCAACTACTTTCTAACACGCATTTAATGCCTGCAAATCGATTTTTTATTAAAATTTGGAATGATAAAATATCTCTATTTTTTAAAAAATTATGATATCCTGTGCATATTATAGATGCAAGATGTCATAATAGGGATATAGAATGTCATAATTTTTTAAATAATGAAATATTTTCATCATATAAATTTTAATAAAAAATAGATCTACAGATATTAAATATATATTAAAAATAATAATTATGTAGATCAATAAGATAAGACGGGATACTTATCGTTGGATTTTTTACACCGCCCACGATGCATAAAGAATTTCGCCTGCACCAAAAGCTCTCTCCATACAACTGGCCCACCGTATGGTATAGTGGGGACTGTCTCTCTTGTAGATAGGACATAACTCCACTATTATAGCTGTGCCGAGTCCATGCCTCACACGTTGAATTGGGCCATACTGATGCATTAATAGAAGATGGTGATGTGTTGGCTCATTTGAGGACTATTATTGCCTCCCACCATCTGCCCTGGATCTTTCACTTCCTCTGAGGACTCGATCGTTGGTTGACGAAAAGTGGAGGGGAGAAAAGGCACTTTTTGGGAAGTGAAGAAAATATCTCTTGTTTGGTTGGAGTTTTAAAAAGAGAGAGAGTAGAAAAAGTATTTCTCATGGGAAGTTACTTCTCACATTTCATGAGAAGTAGAAACCTATGGAGAAGGTGGGTTTTGGCACTTCCTGTGACATGAGAAGTGGTAGTATCTTTTTCTTCCTAAAATATCCTTTTAAGATTCATAATTAAAATTTAGTAAAATATCAATAGGTGATTAGGATGAAATACTAAATAGTAATAGAATCTTATATTAATATTATCTTAATATTCATATAAATATAAT
>KE504913.1:452249-462979 GCA_000441515.1 Elaeis oleifera
AAAACAGATAATCTATAAATGTTTGCAGTATTCTGGATATTGAACATCGGCTTTTATGTGTTATTGCTTATCTTTATTTTCAGATTATATTATTATATTGGTGTGATATGGTAATTCTTACTGGGCTGTAAAGCTCACACCCTTCATCTTTCTTTCTTCTCAGAGTTACAGAACGTCCATCGTTGGCTATGGTATGGATTTGTGAGTGAGTGGATGCATAGATAGAGTATCGTTGATACCTGATCAGAGGATTGAAGAAATATTAATTGTAATTATGCAAGTTTTATAAATTATTATTGAAATTAAATATTATGGTTGTTAAGATTGTAGTGATTTAATTTGGCCTTGCATATTCTTTAGGACTTGCTCTAAGAAGTGTGCGGCCATCACGTATCCGATCCGGATATTGGATTCGGGGCGTGACAGAAAGCATTCCAAGAGAAAATCTTGGACTGGTAATTGAACTTCCAAAGAAGAATTGGGATCTACTTCTTTGGCTCTGTTAACAGCAAACCATTCAGTTGGCCGGAATCTCTCATCAGTCAATGTCATGGACAGGCGGGGCTGCCTTGATGCATCTAAGAGGCAAGTAAAATTGCTGGCAACTCTAGCATAAATTTTTTGCGTGGATATAGAAGTTGGCAATTCCAATGCTGTTAGATTCCAACTCGGGATTCTCTGCAATACATGGCGTATACCACAAATATTGTGCAGTGCTCGATGACCGTTATCAAGAGAGATGGAGAGCTATTATCAATGCTGCATCATGGATGACATATAAAACTATCTTATTTGATAGCCGTCTATCCATGATGTTTCATGGAGTGCAACATAGTACTATCTCACAATAAAATCGTCCATCTTGCTTGTTGGATCCACGTGGTCTCTCCACAAGCTGTATATTCGAGCATCATTGCCACGAAATATATACAGTTGACATTAGATTTTATTAAACAAAGAGTCTGGAGGATATGCACACGCGCTTTCCGTCCGTCTCTGGTACATGCCACGCACACTTGGAGATTTGGTTTAGGAATACATAATCGATGGAATCGTCGAACGTTACTACTGACTCAAGCTATATATGATTGCCAATCCGACGGTCATCATTGGCATTTGCTTCTGTCTCGTTCCCACATTCGGTGTTCCCTTGACCTCATAGGTACCTCTATAAATGCGGCAACCCCTACACGGATTTCTTTGTTCCAATTTTGGCAGCATGTTGGCTTGACCTGAGCGGTAATTAGAGGAAGATTCGTGGATCTGAATGGATCATTTCCTTGTAACAATGACAATTATGGACCATGTCTCATGCAACCAAGCCAATATGAGCACCAGGACTACTCCGGCAGAGTGTCTGTTCCCACCCGATCTACGTGCACATGGATCCTTCTTCACCCGGAGATAATATTAATTATTATCTTCTTCACTCCGAATCGTTATTTCTGATGTTTCCAGCCCCTTCTAAGCGACCCTAATATTAGTTAAACAAAACAGTATACATGAAATTAACATTACTCTCCCTCCCTCCCCCACATCCCCTCTGCTACTCCCCCTCTCCCCTACCCCGAACTTCACGTAGGCTATAGATCTAGAGTGAGAGAAGAAACCTTCAACTTCACAACGAAGGGGTAATCCGTAATCCTCGAGTTTAATAGGTTGGAAGTTAATTTGAGGGAGGGCGGTGGAGAGGGTGTCGAGTTTTGACTTGGGCCTGATTATTTTGTTGTGGAGCGGAGGTGTGTTTCCATACAGATAAAAAGATGAGGTCTCGTGGCGTGGCTCTGGAACATTTCTGAACTGAATTTGTTCGAGTTTTTGGAGGCTGTAGGAGATGCATGGAGATGGATGTGGCAAGGCATAGACCGGGATCAATTTTCAGTGGAGAACGCCTGTCATTGATCAAGGCAGCAGGCAGGACCCGACGTATCTTGTAGTTTTGCATGCAATTCAGTAACCTTAGGCACGATTACAAAAGGTAGGACGTTATATGGATGATTAATAAT
This sequence comes from Elaeis oleifera, assembly GCA_000441515.1. Classification (NCBI taxonomy): domain Eukaryota; kingdom Viridiplantae; phylum Streptophyta; class Magnoliopsida; order Arecales; family Arecaceae; genus Elaeis; species Elaeis oleifera. Next base: position 454,256 of record KE504913.1, read on the forward strand.
TGTAAGATTTGCCAAAATTTGTTTCCAAATAAATACAATTCGGAGATGAAAACGGTCATTATTAATTTATGTTATCACATAAAATTCCTTGCCGCAAGTACACGATATATGACACAACACACAAACACAGAGAGAGAGAGAGAGGGGAGGGGGGGGAGGGAGCTCAGCAAACGTGAGCCGTCGAAACCCTCCAATTTATTCGTTAACATAGAAGTTCTTATTAGCCACACATGATGGTGTGCTTATGACCATCATCTATCTACTAGTTTAAAGGGTCGCACCATTTGATTTGTTCTCATGCACCACCCTCAGCTTGGCAACCTGCATGGGCCATGTCGATGTCGCACAGCTGCATGTTCATGCAGTGGCAAATGGATGCGATGTTCCTTGCCCTCTCCTCCAAATACCCGATGCACTCCTCATCCTCCTGTGCCTTTGGATCGCACCTCAACTTCCACACCACCCTTCTGATCGTCTCGCAGAAGCAGTCGGATCTCAACATTTGCACCTTCGGGCAGCACTTATAAAGGTGATGCTGCTGTACGTAGTCAACCAGAAGGAGCTCCCGGCAGGCATCGGTCACCATCCCAGAGAGTCCGTCGTAGTCGCATGGGCACCACTGCGAGTCCGGCTTGGCAGTGTCGTTGTGGCGTGCTCGCTGGTGTGGTTAGCCGGGGACTCGGCGGCGGCAGCAGTACTGGTGACTGCTACGAGGAGGATGGCAAGAGAGGCTAGCTTGAGAGTGGCTGGTGCCATGGGGCCCCAATTATTCAAGTGAAGGCTTTGGGATGGCGAGAAAGAGATGGAGGTGGGTGCTATTTGTAGAGGAGTAGAGATGGGTCGGTTGTTGATGGGGTGGCTAGGTTTTGGCCTGGGGCTGATTTGTTGTAGCGGGGGGATGCTTCCACGTAGAGAGGGCAAACGAACAATGGTGCATGGCCCAATCTTGGTACCAAACTGTTATGTGTTAATAGATGTCACGCCATGTGGCATGTAAATGTGGGGATACTTTATGGGAACCCTGGCAATAAAGCTGCGAGGACAAACTATTTGGTCACTAAACTTGGGTTGGGTCCTCGTGGCACCAAATGAAGAGGAATATAAAAATTATGTAATGGCTCTGGACAGTTGAGTTTGGTGTGCAGCTGAACTAAAATTGTCTCGTTTTGAAGGCTGAGAAAGATACAAGAGAGATCTAGGAAGGCATGGATCAATTAGGACAATGTTTTGGTGGAGAAATGACGTCGCTAACCGAGGAACGATATGGATTTTATCGCCGCTATGGAAAATGGACGTCGCAACATGGCATGACTGTTTGGTTGAAAGTTGCAAGAGTTCTACATGCATGAAGATTGATCTGGGGAGGCATACAATGAGGACAACCATAGAGTGGAGAATGACTGTCGTAATTACCTAATGGCGGTACGACATAGTTTCTCATGTAGGTATCTCTGAAACGAAGTGCCCGGCGGCTGGCTTTGATTGGAAGTGAAAGATATCCAACATGGAAGATACATGACTTTGGTGTCAAGCTAAGATGAAATCAAATAGAGTAGCATCATTGAGGAGTGTAACCAAGCTGAGAATGATCAAACTTGGATCTTATCAACGCTTTCAAATTAATTTTGAGCTTGAATTTTGAGACCAAGCTGGGTTTCTTGACAACTACTTGGATCTGAATTTGAGATCAATTTTGAATTGAGCTGAAAACATGTTTAACCGAACAGCTTGATGGTCCTAAGATAAGCTGAAATCAATTCAAGCTTGAATCAAACTCGATTTAAACTTGAAATATATCTTGATTAATTTGACCTACATTTACAACTATATTAATATTTAATTGATTCAGAAATAAATAAAATATACTAATTAAAGCCTAAATCCAATGATCTATTATCTATATGGTATACAATATAATAATAAATTATTCGGAATCTTATCTAGTCTAGGCTGATCAAGTTGGATCAATTTTTACTTGGCTGGATCCTAAGCACAAATTTTAAATATCTTATTAAACTCACTAGAGAAGAAAAAAACTAGCATTATGCTCAGCTTATTGAAATGAACATTGAAATGGAATGAGTATCTAAACTTTAATATCATTCAAGTATTTAGTATTACATTAATTAAAGGATGAAAATAAATTCTTTTGGAATGATGATTCCCTTATTCTCAGTCTAGAGAGCGATGATTCTGCTCATATATATAATTTCAGATAATTACAAACAGAAACGAAAGAAATCTAAATTAGAATTAACAGCTCCCTAATCTAGTATGGACTCATCGTTGATGTAGTTGAGGAGCCATGCCAAGGAGGAGCCCCGCGAGGCCATGGCCCTCCCTTCACTTCCCCACGGGCGCCCTTCGTTCTCCTATCATTTTCTTAATTATCTTAGTTTTCTTTTCCGGTCAAGAATGGAGTTGAAAAAGGTTTTCCAGATTTGTGCACGAGATCTGTGCTCTGGACCGGTGGGGTGCCGCTGCGCACCTAGAATGCGTCCGCCTATAGAGCTGCGGTAACGATCATTCTTAAAAATTAGTTCTTAATTACATAGTTATTTTAAAATAATATATATTTATTAATATAAAAAAAAAGAATATCATCAATCTTCTAAAATATTCTAATTATTATTCTAAATATATTATTTTATTAAAATACTATCAATATAATTAATATTATTAATTTACTGTTTTATAAAATATTATTAATTTTAATTATAAAATAAAATATAAACTTCAAAACCTGCCATCCATGCACCTCTCTTTGAAGCTATGCAATCTAATAATGTGAATTGTCAAATCATAAAAAAATTACGTTTGCATCTGGTGCTATTTATGAAAAGATCAATTGAATTTCATACCACTCCCAATGATAGGTGTACATCACAATAGAACATGCTTTTTATCCGGTAAGAGAATGACTTATGCATACCTTGCTATATGGATTAAAACATTTTCATTTTGTTCCACAATTTCAATAGTCATTGTTGCTATTTAAACAATGGTACTCACACTATCGTTCCATGTCTAACTATTATTATTATTATTATTTAATTTATTTATTAATAATATTTTATCAAAAATTCAAAAAAATTCTCTTGGATCATTCATAAGTTCCATCCTTTTCCCAGTCTGATCTTCTCTTTAAAGTCAATATAAATGTACGTTCCAAAAATATTAATAAATTAATAATTATTATTAGATTTTTTTTATTTTATTGGTTTAGAAATTTTTTAATTAGTGTGAGATGGAATGTCATGGGAGTGTGGCATATGACTGACAAAATATGATCTGATCTGTCAATCCGACTCATATTCGATCCGTCATAAACAGATTTGAGTTTAGATTAAATGGATTTGGATCATAAATAGGTCAACATTTTTAATATTTGGATCGGATTTGAATTTTAGATATCTGTTCCTTTTAACCCATTTAATATTCAGATCGAATTGAGTCAGATAATCCATTTAACCCATTTAACCTGTTTAATCTGTTTAAAACCTATTTAATCTATTACTGACTCATTTAATCCGACCTGTTTAATATGTTTAATCTATTTAAGATGTATTTAAAATCTACTTAACCTATTTCTAATCCATTTCATCTAACAGATTTAATATATTTAATCCATTTAATTCATTTTATCTGTTTAATCTAATTTAATTTATTTAATAAATAAATTAAATAGATCGAATTGAATTATGTATTTAATAAATAGATTGAATTCGAATTTAAATTTTTGATTTATTTAATAAATATATTAAATTTAAATTAATAATTTTAATTAATTTATATTGATCAGATATATAATTCGATCTGACATAATTCAATCCAATCCAATTCAATTGCCATCCCATCACGGCAGGCGTGCACCGCTAATAAATAAACCACAGAATTGCGCTCGGCATCGGAACACCTTTTTTTTTTTTTTTTTCCTTCTTAAACTACAAAAAGGCCTTCCCTGTATCGAATTAACGACATTCGGATATGCTAAAAAATGCCCTCCATCTGTTTGAAATTTAATCCCATTCGCATGCGTGACGGCGGGAGCGTTGGATATTGCAACTTAATTGTTTTAAACGTGTCGAACTCAGGCTCTGCCAACGTACAGCCTCAGTTATATATATATTAAATATATATTAGATAAATAAGAGTCGGTATTTTTTGACCGCAGCAAGTGGGTAAAAGACTATAAAAAATAAACGATCTCCTGCTATCTTCGCGTGAAAGAAGATATTTCTTGGAAATCGTAGCCCCCTGAATTCCCTGGCCCCCAGGATAAAGACGGCCTGTTGTTTCCTCCTCCGATACCTTGTCCTTTCTCGAGACTTACTCCCGCCGGAAGGCCAACCCTTTCTCCGCCTGCCTCTCCGAGTCCGAGCATTGTCCGAACGGACCCCGACCCTCCGGTCTGTGAGATGCCCAAGGAAAGCTCCAAGCTGAACCGCTGGTCCATGGCCCGGTCCATCCGCTCGGGCCGGCCGCTACGTTGGTCGGCCTTCCGGAAGAAGGTCGGCGTCGGCGCTTCCCTTCCTCCTCGTCCCTTTCCTCGTCTAACGTGGACGAGATCCCACCGTCCATCTCGGACGATTTCGAGGATAGCGGCGAGCTCGCGGCGGGGAAGGCCATCTACATGGTCTCCGACGGCACCGGCTGGACGGCGGAGCACTCCGTCAGCGCAGCGTTAGGGCAGTTCGAATACTGCCTCCACAACCGGTGCCGCCCCGTAAATACTCACCTCTTTCAGGGTATGTTCTTCTTATCTTTCTCGTTCTTATCCCCTTAACGGCCGTTATAGAATCCGTTTATTTTATGCTTGTCACAAATCAAACGACATCGCTGCCAGTCTCGTAGCCGCTTATTTTGGTAGTGTAATTAGTTTGACTTGCATATTTACGTTATATTGAATAAGTTTCCGGTGTGCTAATTTTAGAATGTCTTGGTTAAGAGCAAAGTTTAGGACTTGTTATCATCTTTCTAACGGATACTTAAATCAAAGGGCTTTTAAATTAAAATTCTGAACAGTTGGCTCCATTGTCAATGGAATGGTGGATCTCTTTGGCTCAGTGTACGTGAGGAGAAATATGAATTTTCCTACAGGATTGGGCTAAGAATCCTATATGATTTATGGATTGGACCGGTATAATTTGCAAGATCACAGGCTAGACTGGACCAGACAAAATGTGTGGGAATAACTTTGGAAGAAGAAAATATATATATATATTCTGAGGTTTTTTCTCCCTATGGGATGAGAAATTATTGATTGGACCTGGTCTAAAGTGGACCATTGAGATTTGATACTTAGGACTAGGGAAATGGGATTAAAAACACGGTAACGCGTGTTGTTAAGGAGGGGAAGGTATTAAATGCGTGATAAGACGTGTGTTAGGGAGGGAAAATGGAAGTAAAGGATTAAATAATCTATGGTCCACTGTGGATCAGGTCCATCTAATGATCCTGTAGGATTCGGGTGGGCCACTTCCAAGTTATTTCTGAGTATTTTATGAATACATGTCTAATCCAGCATGTAGCCTATGATCGTGCTAGCCTAATCTATGAATCCTACAGGATTTTCAAGAGAAGGTGGTTTTCCTGTAACTATTTATTTGCACCAATTTTTGTTGTTGTCAAGGGAATGTTCTGCTATTATGGTCTTTGGTTTCTTCTGAAAGGCATGTAACTGACATTATTATGTATGATGGAAGATTCTGTTTTGTACTGGTCTCATAATCTTAGGAATGAAATATTTTTTCGTTTTTGTCATAGATTTTTAGTTTCCTGCACCTACATGAGTATTTTGTGCTTCTGCCTCCAATAAAATTTGCGGGGATTGCACAAGTTTAGGATGCATACTTTTTGGCAAGGCTTCTTCCAAAAGGAAATTGAGAACACCTGGATAGGACTCAATTGCTATAGTTTTTTTCAGAAGGTCTGTAATTTTCAATCGAGCCAATCAGTTATAATGGACATGAAAAAATTAATATGCTTAAGAGGATAGAATAGAAGTACTGAAGATCTATTGAGCTGTTTCCACTCTGCTAATGTTATTTATGTTTGAAAAAACCAGTCATACCATGGTACACACTGCATCTTACCATGGTATGCTGAAACATACTGCAAATCATGGGTAAATATACCGTGTCTGGAAAAAGGAAAAAAAAATAAATATGAAGGTGTACCATGGTAATGGCATGTACTGGACTCCTACATCCATGTACTGCAATATTTCAAACTGTAGTTTGTCACAAAGTATGAAGGGTGTTTCAGAAGAGTTATCCAAGTAGATATTTTAATTCTAATGTTCAGGTCATGTTAACTCAACATGATATAGCCAATTTGCATCTTATATTTTTTGCAATAAGACAGAGAAAGCGACAAATCTCGACATTAAGAGAAGGCTTGGGAACCAAACATCACGCATTGTTTCAGATTTTCCATTTTCTGCTTTTGTCCATCCGTTATTGGAACTTAATTTCCAATGAAGAGGCATGTTAGACCACAATCAACTTCTTTGGATAATTTCATTGGTGGATCCTTTTCAGGTTCAAGATATGGATAGACTGATCGAGATCATAAAGCAAGCCGGTAAAGAAGGTGCACTGCTACTCTACACCTTAGCAGATCCTTTGGCGGCCAAGGCTGTAGAGCAGGCTTGCAAAATCTGGGGTGTACCATCCACTGACATACTACGACCAACCACTGAGGCTATTGCTTCTCATTTTGGTGTTGCCCCCTCTGGGATCCCCCGAGGTGCTCCAGGTCGAAAATCTCCGATAACTGAAGAGTTCTTACGGCGTAATGAGGCCGTTGCTTTCACCATCAAACAAGATGATGGGGCACGGCCTCAAAACCTTAGCCGTGCACAAATTGTTCTTGTTGGTGTTTCACGCACTGGGAAACACCCTTGTCAATATATTTAGCTCAAAAGGGATACAAGGTGGCAAATGTTCCCATTGTGATTGGTTCGGAGTTGCCAAAGACCCTTTTGAAATCGATCAGGAGAAGGTGTTTGGATTGACGATCAATCCAGCTGTTCTGCAGTCTATTAGGAATGCCAGGACTAAGAGTCTAAAACTTGAAAGCGAAATGAGGAACAATTATTCAGAGATGGACCATGTGAGGAAGGAGTTGGAGTATGCAAATAGAATTTTCATGCAAAACCCAGAGTGGCCAGTCATTGGTAAGTAAATTCCTCATTGGTTAGAACTAATGTGGGTTGATATGGTCGGTTGATTTTTCAATTGTTTTGACGATTGTTCTTTTCTAATTGCAGATATAACTGGACGAGCAATTGAAGAAACTGCAGCAATTGTGGTGAGGATGTACCATGACAGGAAGCAAAAATGTGCATTGCCATGCATTTCCAAACAATACTAGAATGAAGTCTGTAAATATTTGTAGGCCTTGTAAATATGTATGCCTCCATTGGGTTGTATGTCAAAGCTTCAAAAGCTTTGGAAAGATATGTGCCGTGAAGTGGAGGCTGAGTTTTCCTTGATCTCATGGATATGTTGTTTTACCCTTTTTTTTTTTTCTAATTTTGCTATTAAAATGTTATGAAAACAATATATATGAGGAAGTGTTTTATTTATAAAAGCATTGGTCACATTCTGTTATGCTCGCTCTTTATTAATATCATCATAACATGACTAAAAGTTTACATTGTAGTTGACTTCTTCCTAGATATAAGATTAGCCATATTGTATGGATTTGGTGGAGGTGAATTAGCAATCAAAGGGGTTTCAAGCTAGAGTTGCTATTTTGTATGGATTTGGTGGAGGTGAATTAACAATCAAAGGTGTTTGAAGATAAAGATTAAGAAACCCCTAAACTTGATGTCTTCTTTTATGTTGATGCGTCATATTAGAAGGGCATCTATTGGGTATTAGTCTATTAGAAGAAAATGTTAATTCATTTTATTAGAAACTTATTGCATCCTCAGAGCACACATCACACGTTCTCTCTCTCGAAAGTTGTAAATGGTAAATCCTTGTCCCATTTGGAAAAAAAAAAATCCGTATTCCATGTAAGATAACATTTATTTATTTAGATTATCCATCACTGTAAAACTTGCTCAGAAGCCATTACCCTTTGAATCAAACAGTATAAAATATCAGTGCAGTCCCTTTTTATTAAATTTTTTTTAGATGTAGAACTAGAAGAAGTCGGACCGAGGTTAAGGATGGTTGTATCCAATCCACAAGAACTTTCGACCTACATAGCTCCGCCGGCTGGCATCCTTTTGTTTAAATATGAATTTTATATTCAAATCCAAGTAGGTATGAATAATTATCGGGTTTTCTAAAACAATATGAACCACGATTCCTTTGGAACCAACTTCACTTTTCCAATGATTTTTTAAAATAGAGAAAAAAAAGAACAAATAGAGTTGCTGCACCGAGCCAATATACAGGCCAAACGAAGCAACACTAGCTGGTGATCCATGCACCTTGGTCACGGTACAGAAGGTACTAGTACCACATGTCCGGTGGAGAGAACCGGCAAACGGCTCAACACAAAATCATATATAAATAAAATATTAATACTAACTATATTATTATCTAATAATTTGTTAAACAGGTAACCCTTTGAATCCACTCTTTCGTCCTTAAACAAATCAACGATCGTATTAGTTCTAAAATAATAAAATTTTGATACAATACATTAAGAAATCCCAATCTTTTATATATATATATATATATATATATATATATATATATATAT
>KE504913.1:465951-484212 GCA_000441515.1 Elaeis oleifera
TCTCCTCCTCCTCCTCCTCCTTCCTCCTCTTCCTCCCTTCCTTGAATCAGTTGGACGAGAACCCACAGTCCATCTCGGACGCTTTCCAGGACGACGGCGTGATGGCTGCGGCGAAGCCTATCTATATGGTGTCCGACGGCACGGGGTGGACGGCGGAGCACTCCGTCAACGCGGCGTTGGGCAGTTCGAGAACTGCCTCGTTGACCGGGTCTGCCCCGTGAATACACACCTCTTCTCAGGGGTATGTTTGTCTTCCCACCTTACCTCATCCTTATCCCCTTGACGGCCAGTGTAACGCTCCGTTATGACTCCAGAGTTTAACACGTTAGTTTATCATCCATATTTAATATATTTTTTATTAATTATAATGTTTATTATAATTTATTTATGTACTTTAAAATATCGGATAAAAAGATGAACTTATGATAAATTTTTAATGGTCAATGACGGTAACCGTGGGGTCATATCTAACAGCGTAATGGCGTCAGTAGGCTACTAAGACCAGAGAAAACCTCTCCTTTTCAATTTCCTCTTCTTTTCCCCGAATGGGAGGATATTTAGTTATTAGCCAAGCGCTTAATCCGAGCGTGGTTTCATTTTGCTCTTCGATATCTCCTCACTCCCATCTGAATGCTAATTCCCGTAATGCTCGTCAGAAGAATTGCCCACCCATTACGTCTGCCGAATTCGGCGTTCTTCTCCAATCCTGCATCGACGCCCGCTCTTTCGACGAAGGCAAGAGGCTCCACTTGCAAATTCGGGAAGCTGGGTTTGAGAGAAACCGAGACTTACTGCCGAAACTCGTTAAAGTGTATTCTGTCTGTGGTCGAATCGATCGTGCCCGGAAGCTGTTTGATAGAATGCTCAAATGGAATTTGGACGTATTTGTTTGGACTGCAATGGTTCTGGATATGTTAAAATGGGATGCCGGGTGAAGCTCTTGAGCTTTTTATGAAATGCTCAAGCTTGGGGTGAATCCCGATTCATACACCTTCTCGGCATTGTTGAAGGCCTCTGCCGAGTTGGGTTTAGTTAGTTTGATTGTTCAGTTGCATTCACTGACAGTGAAGTATGGGGTTGGTCTCTGTTTGTCAGTTGCTAATTCTCTTGTCCATGCGTATGGGTCATTTGGAAATGTTTATGGGGCACGAAAAGTGTTTGATAGAATGGAGTTTCAAGATGTTGTTTCGTGGTCTTCGATGATCCATGCGTGCTCTCATGTTGAGAACCATGCCGAGTCGATGGCATTATTCTCTAGAATGCAATTTGATTGGTGCCTCAAACCCAATGAACTTACTGTTGTGTCATTGTTGCCTGGTTGTTGTTTCTTTTCTTCTTTGAGAAAAGGACAAGCAATCCATGCGTATGCCATCAGAAATGGGTTTGTTTCAAATGTAATTGTAGGTTCTGCTCTTCTTACCATGTATTCTCGATGTGGGGATCCAGATTTTGCTTATAAGGTTTTCAGTGGCATGGAGAGACGGAATGTCATAACCTGGACTTCAATGATTGAAGGGTTTGCTTTGAATGGAAGATTCAATGTGGCCCTGAATTGTTCAAGGTGATGCAGGAGCAAGGATTGAAGCCAACCTATATCACCTTGGTTGTGATCCTGTCAGCATGCAGCCATGGTGGTTTGTTGATGATGGCTTGGAAATTTTTGAGACTATGAAGGGGACGTTTGGCATTCAGCCCGGGGTTGAACATTGTGCCTGTGTTGTGGATATGCTGGGGAGGGCAGGAAGACTAGATGATGCCGAAAAGTTCATAGAAAGGATGGATATAGGACCAAGCAGTAGTGTATATGGATCATTGCTTGGAGCTTGTCAGGTGTATCATAATGTAGAGCTTGGTGAGAGATTAGCACAAAAGCTTTTTGAACTTGAACCAAGAAATGCTTCTAATTATGTTATTTTATCTAATATATATGCCTCAGTTGGGAGATGGGATGATGTTGGACGAGTGAGAAAATTGATGATTGTGAAGGGTTTATTTAAGGAATCTGGGTGTAGTTGGGTTGAAATAAAGGACAAGGTTTATGTGTTTGGGGCGCATGATAGAACACACTCGGAGTCTGACAAGATTTATGAAATGTTGGAAGAGTTAAGTGATCGAATAGTGAAGGCAGGATATGTGCCGTCTACAAAATATGTGTTGCTTGATGTGGGGAGGATGATAAGAAGAAGTTCCTTGTACCCACAGTGAGAGACTTGCTATTGCTTTAGTTGCTAAAAGTTCCACCAGCTGTACCCATAAGGATTGCTAAGAACCTCCGAGTGTGTGGGGATTGCCATGATGCAATCAAGCTTATCTCCAAGGTCACTTGTCGACGACTTATTATTAGGGACACAAGTCGGTTTCATCATTTTTCACAGGGATCTTGTTCTTGCGGTGATTATTGGTAAAAATAATGTGATATGGAGCATGATGCAAAGCAGAACCAGAAGGCTAATGATCACAGCTGCAACATCCTTGCCCAGCTAAATCAATGAATAATTTGTTTTCCAAGTCTATCTAATGCGATACCCTTTGAATTAGCAGTTCATCACATCCAAAACCATATCTTTGAGCTCTGAGGGGAAGACAAAACGGCACTGGAGTGACAGACTTGATTGCATTAGTTTGTTTAATTTTCAGACATCACCTACTTATTCCAGGTTAAGGAAACAATTGTATTAGGTTATACTGGTTAACTTTGAAGTATACAAAACTGCAGAAGTAATTCACTGTATATATTTTCATAAGTTTTTGGTTAAGAGCAGAAGTTCAGTCTTGTCAACATTATTCTTGAGGATAATTAAATCAGTGGGCTTCGTAATTAAAAGTATAATCAGCTGATTCTATTGTTTGCTTAATGGTGGATTTCAATGGCTCATATACCTGAGGCAAAGATTCCTTGAATATTACAGTGCAAGGTGATTGTGCTGTAGTTAATCTCTTTATGTGAATACTTAGCAAAGTGACTCCTAGCTACAAGTGTTTTTTTTTTAAATTGCTGACATAAAACATTACCATTTTTGTTGTGGACTCTTTTCATTGTGTTTAATATAGCTTTTAGGTTCATAGTAGTTTTACCAATTACTGTTTTATCCATCTGCCGCACATTAAAGTGACCGGCAATATACAAGCATTGGATGCACCCTCATTGGCAAGCTTCTAAATAGAATAGAGAATATCTAAGATTAAATTGCTATAGTTTTTGAAAGGTCTGTGGGATTTTCATCTGAACCAATGAGTTATGGCAGACATAAAAAAAATTGATATGCTTAGAGGATGGAATACAAATACTTCAAACGAGGATGCACTGAATGCTGAATTGTTAAAACACATAATGTTTCCCTTTGCATAGTATGCCCTGAGAAATTATCTGAACAGATATTTAGAGTATAATGCTTATGTCATGTGGACTGTATCTCAAAGGACCAATTTATATCCTGTATTTTGGCAATGAAAATAGAGGCAAATATTGACATCAAGAGAAGGCTTAAGAAGCAAAGCATCAAGCATGGTTTCAGATTTTTTTTTCCTCCTCTTTACCTGTAGTTTTGATCCTCCATACACTGTAATTTTATTTCCAAGCAATAAGCATGTCTGATCACAGTCAACTTAATTTGACAGTTTCATGTTGCTGATATTCTTTAGGTTGAGGATATGGAAAGACTGATGGAGGTCATAAAGCAAGCTGCAAAAGAAGGTGCACTGCTTCTCTACACCCTTGCAGATCCTTCAATGGCTGAGTCTGCAGAACATGCCTGCAATCTCTGGGGTGTCCCATCCGCGGACATACTACGACCGACAACTGAGGCTATTGCTGCCCATCTTGGTGTTGCACCCTCTGGGATCCCCCGAGGTGCGCCAGGCCGAAAGGCTCCACTAACTGAAGAGTACTTCAGACGTATCGAAGCCATTGATTTCACCATCAAACAGGATGATGGAGCACAACCTCAAAACCTTAATCGTGCACACATCATCCTTGTTGGTGTTTCGCGCACTGGAAAGACGCCCTTGTCAATATATTTAGCTCAAAAGGGATATAAGGTGGCAAATGTTCCTATTGTCATGGGTGTGGAGTTGCCCAAGACGTTATTTGAAATCAATCAGGAGAAGGTGTTTGGTTTGACAATAAATCCAGTTGTTCTGCAGTCCATTAGGAAGGCAAGGGCCAAGAGTCTAGGGTTTGATAGTGAAATGTGGAGCAACTACTCAGAGATGGACCATGTGAGGGAGGAGTTGGAATATGCTAATAGAATTTTCATGCAAAACCCAGTGTGGCCGGTCATTGGTAAGTAGGCTTTCCAAACGATTACTGAAACTAATGTGGGTTGGTGGCTTACTCTGTTGGTTTTCTTAATGCAGAGGTAACTGGGAAAGCAATAGAAGAAACTGCAGCAGTTGTTGCAAGGATATACCATGACAGGAAGCAGAAGTGCTTAATGCCACGCATTTCCAAACGATACTAGAATGAGTGTGCAGATGTTTATAGGTCTTGTAAGCATGCGTCCATTGAATTGTATGTCAAAGTTTTCAATAGATTTGGAAAGGTATGCGCTCTAGATGTGGAGGTTGATTATTCCTTGATATCATGAATTTATTGGTCTACTTTCTTTAAAACTTTTTCTTGCAAAATAGAACATTAAAAAATATACTGTGAATGAGCTTATGTTTAATTACAAAAAACCAAAGAGATCACGTATTATATGCTCTCTCTATAATCTCATTAATTTTGTGATTATTTAATTTGCAAGTTGGTTGGCTTATTGATAGTTATGGGACTTGCTGTTTATTTGAATTCAGTGAAGGCGAATTGATGGTTCATAGAGCTTAAGGCTATCAATTAAGAGATCCTCACTTTAACTCACTCAATGTCTGTGGATTTTTTGTTTTCATTTATTTCTATACATTATATCTCATAAACATCTAGTTAGTATGATGTATAAGAGTATTGAAGCTTGGCAGAACCTTTTCTGGGCCAGCTCGTACCTATGCGTAAGCCACCGCTGAACACAATACCCTGCAACGAAATTTGCTTTTCATTTATTCATTTCTTTATGTTTACCTGCACCCTCTTTTTTAAATTATTTCTTTATCGGCCTTTTTGTCTCAAAAGCCACTAGCCTATCAAGCAAGCAGGAACAAAGAGCACTGTTATACGATGGCCCCAAATGATCTAAGCCCTCACCATATAATCCCCAAGACTGTTTATCACAAGCAAGAAGTGGTGGAGTTGCATCAAGCCAATCTACCATAAACCAAACTAAAGAAGAAACACCTCGGTCGGGCCAGAGTTAACAAAAGGAATGTGCTATCAACAACATGCCGACGCACATCTCCCTCTCTCTATCTCCTTTCCACCTACATATCTCTTTCTCATGGTGTCTCTTTCTAACACTCTCACCAAAGTATACTTTTTCCTCGTCAGCCCTGCAATACCTCTTCTACACTTTGTCTCTTTTTGGGTTCATCTTATATACAAACTCTTTCGAAACTCCATTGTAGCTCTAGAGTGCGATGACACAGTTCCAAGCATGCTGAAAAGAAATGTTATTGCTGAGCAGTGGGAGGAACACTGTGTAGCAGTGGGGTCGCATCACCGCGCGTTGGCGTTGCTACCGGCCATCTTGCCCATGGAGAGTGTGAAATATAGCAGTATCAGTGTTCCCATGCTAGACCTGCAACCGAAGGACAATATAAGTCTCACTCCAAGTTCCTTCTGGTGATTTTTAACATTAGCTAAAAATCTATGCTATTTTATTTTACAGTTGTCACACGCAAGGCATGCATTCCATTATCTATCTCCCTCCTCGGTTCGGATTGTATATTTCATGCAAATGAGTGATTGATTTTTTTTTGCGATGTTGCCTGTAGTAATCATTGCACGATCCAATAATAGATTCATATGAAAAAGTATTCGCACTAACAATACATACAACCTGTCCATGGAACAATAACTTACTGATGAACTGATACGTGCAAATTGGGGATAGGAGAATCTAGCATGATTTAGAAATGAATTGAGTGAGGGCCAAGCACATAGGTTGGCATACAAATAAAGTTTCGGTGACTCATAACATCACTAAACCATTGTTGAATTCTATAATCTCCAAATTTTATATTAGAAAGATATCACCGAGCATTTGCTTGGTCTCTCCCTTAATAAAAGGGTGGAGATTTTATTTGATTTTATGAGCTTTGACTTGGTGTACCTGAGGCTATGATCTAGATGGGATGAGATGGGTACAGTGATAAATAAATTTAACTTATTTAATTAAATAATTATGTAATCTTATTTTTTAATAAAATTTCAAGATTTAAATTCTTCGAACCATTTCTTGTGGAAACAACAGCTTCCATATAGCCCGCTGGCTCCAATGGCCTCCAAATCGCATGAGGTCAATAGAGCCATAACAACACACACAACCATATAATTAACAATAATTATTCATGATAAGGCCTACTCGAGCAAAGGAATCTTCTTCAAGAGCAACAGTGCTAGATATACATCATGTTGATGTCAACATAACATATGAAATTATCGAGTCAGAAGTCTAGGTTCTGACGCAACTTGGATCTCAAAAATATGAGCCATCTTCAAGAGGCTGGTTTTGAATAAAAGATAAATCTTACCTAGAAGTTGTTTGGCCTATTAATTTAGTCACGAATCTAAATCGTGAGAAACTTTCAATACTTAGATTTAAAGAACTGCTATCATACTATCAGCATCTCCACCTAAGAAGTGTTAGCTAACCTAAAAGGTGACATGATGGCATCAATTGATGAAAAAATTGAAAAAATTGCTATCACGGCAAACTTCAACAGAACACAATTCTCCTCTTCTTCTTTTTCTTGAGGAAAACAAAAACAATTCTCAAAGTTGCCCCTCTAAGAAAAAGAAAGAAAAGTCATCCTTATAGAAAAGAGGGATTCTAAAAGAATTTTTCTTTCTTCCCGCAAAGCTTGTCATTGTAGCATCCCCATAGTTGCTAATGTTAAAAGCATACTTTCTCTGTAGACTCGTAAATGTTTAAGTGAAAAGGAGGAAGGGTGAGAAGGGGTGAGATTATAGGAACACAAATTAATTTGGATTAAATGAGATTGGGATAATAGGGATGGGGTTTGGAGGAGTCATCGGAGGATGTTGATGAATATCCAGAGTCCTGCTCTTACAAATATATTCTGCATTAAAAATTTTAGACGTGTACAAGTAGTGACAAAAAGCCAAAAAGAGTCTCAAGCCTCGCTCTTTTCAGGGTTAAAGAGTTAATTTGATCATATATGATATATCTTTATATATACTTAGCCTGTGTCTGATTGTGTAATACATATGAAAAAGATTGCCTAAATCATTTACTATCAGGATGACCACTTGATGCAATGTTACCTTCCCGAAAGATAACACAAAGCCATCAACAAACAATCATAAAGTGGAATGTTGCTATAATAGCAAGCTTAACAAACTAAAAACTATTAATTTTGTGAAAGGACATATCACCCACGTACGAAAGAAAAGAAGCTTGAGGGTTATTTATACATTTAGGGTGCATTTGATTAGCCATTAAAAAATATTTTTTTTTATTTTTTGATTTTTAAAAATAAAATTAAAAAATAATGTTTGATGATATCATGAAAGATAAAAATAAAATCAAATAATTAAATAATTACTTTATATGTAAAGCAAAATTTTTACTTTTCAAAATTTATATTTCTATTTTTTTTGCTTCCCCACATCTAAAACGCCAAATCAAAAATAAAGAACTTGAATCCTTCTCCCTCGTCGAGCTTTCACCTCTCCACTCTTTTCTCCCTCTTTTTCCAAACTCTTCTTCCTCGTGGACTCTTCACTTGCTATCCCCAAACGTTGCTTTTTGCTTTGTAGCAATGTAGTTATCAAACATATTTTTTATTTTTTATTTTACTCAATAACAAAATTAAAAAATAAAAATATTTTTAAAATAAAAATAAAAATTAAAAAATGTAACCAAACGCACCCTTATTTTACCTGCAAAGCTTGTCATGATAACATCCTTGTAACAATGACCGTAGAAAGCGTCACTTGTTCGTAGATTGCACTTCACCCCATCCTTTACCTTTTTTAATGTTCTATGTATGATGACATTTTCTCTATGATCGACTTTATCACGCATCTACTTTATGTTCTCCATTTCTGGGTAATGTTAGCATTCAAAGATCATGGGATCCCGCTGGGACCCTCTCACATTTTCTTTTTATTCCCAAACTACCCTCGAGTCAAGTTTGGTGCTCTCTCGGACGCTACCCATATGGTGTCCAAGTGATCTTATATTTGTTCTCCATGTATGCGTCACATATGTTGATTTCAATTTCTTGCAAGTCTGCAGCGCCAAAAAGTGGAACATCATTTATTAGAAGCAATTTAGAGTCCAACCCATCAACTAGACCACAAACGATCTATTAAGCAGATTCAGGCTTAACATAGATAGATTAGGGTTATAAATGGATCAACTGATTTGGAATGGATCAAGTTCAGATTTGAATTTTTGATTTATTTTGATCTTATTTAACTTGATCGGCTTAATTTGTTTAATCTATTTATATCCATTGAATCCATGAAAAATCAACTTAACCTATTTAATCTATTTAATTTAACTTGATTTTTTTAGTGAGTGAATTATATGGATTGTTCAAATTATCTATTTAATGAATAAACTGAGTTTAAATTTGAATTTTTGGTCTATTCAGTAAACAGATCAGGTCGGGGTTGATGGATGTTTGACCTGATCCACATGCGGATGCAGGCCGGCGTCACCGATTGCCACCCCTATAATTTTAAGTTTTCTACTCATTTCAAATCTAAAGATGTCACTTGGTCCCAGACCCAACTCACACGCTGACCCATCGATCGGGCTCGCAGTTGATGGACATGATGGACCCCAGAGCGGGCCCTCTCCCGTACCATAGCGTGCCGTTTGGTCCAGTGGCTTCAACGTCTCTAAAACCGCTCCCTTACTCGTTTTAGACGTGGCCCGTAAGCAAATACTTGTAGGCCCACCGTCACGGGCCTCCCGTTGGGCCCACCACAGATCACCATCGAAAGCCGTGTGATCGATGGACTCCATCGGTGGTCCTCCGCCCACGCCGTCCCGCTGATGTAAAACTCCCACCCCAATCATACAACGTTTTTAAGCAAAGTTAACGCCCAGATCATTTGTCGCGCGTGCCCGTCCACAACCTCCTTGTTCTCGTAATTGTAGTTAAAAAAATATATATATAGAGGGCGTTTTAGTCAGGAAGGAAACTTACAAGGTGGCGAAGAAGAATAGAACCCTCCTCGAATCAAGCCACGGCGTTTGCCGCCTCCCCAGCCTCCTGCACCTCCCTCCAGCCGCTGTTGGCGTCGTCGCATGACAGAACCCCGAGGGCTCCCCATCGCCCGCCACGTGCACCAAAAGAGCCGATTTCACGTCCGATCCGGGCCCACCTGCACACGAACATTATCCCACATGTTCAATCAGGTCCATCCATACGGTCGATTCTCCTCGCGAGACGAGACAAAATTACGGTTTCGTGGATTGACATCATCGAAACGTCATTTCCGTCGTTACGACACGCCGTAACGGTTGACTCGGACGAGTCGGTGACGAATCGGAATCGGGGGCGGGGGGGGACTCACCGGGGGAGGAGTCGGCGGTCTCTCCTTCGGCCGCCTTCCGCTCCTCGCTTCCGCCACTTCGCTGAGATCCTTTTCGGGAAAGGCTTTTCACCCTCTAAATTTAACTCCCCCAAAAAACAACCAATCAATAAATAAAAAGAGTGCAATAAAAGTATTTGCTTGGTTTTTCGGTAAATTCGGATACATTATACCAATCTAGTATAAATAAATATTTGCTAAAGGCACGATCCAAGAGAAACGCAAAGCGAGTTACGAGAGGGGAAAATTTACGGAGACTCGAGGACTGGAAATGGAGTCCTTTTCGTTGTTGGTGGAGAGACTTGAGAGGGCTCCGATATCGATCGCGACGGAGCCGTCCGATGCCTCCGTCTTGTTTCGATCGCCTTCCTGATGGGCTAAACTCATCGCAGAAGCACTTGGTTTCGCTTCTCCAGAATACTGAAAAACCAAACAAAAATCAAGAAAAGAGCTTCTTAATCCACCTAATCAGATAGAAGAAACCCCTAACGCTGAACGTTAAAGAAAAGAATCATGAAGAGACTCACCGGTTTTGGGATTTCCGCCATGAATTCTTCTTTCTTGTGCGCGAACGTCACTGGATTTGGCTAAAGAGGTAGTATTGGGTTAGTCCAAGGGGAAATTTTTCAGGAAGAAAATTAGAAGGCGAGAGAAAAGAAGCAAGCGGTTTGCGTTTTCCTGGTGAAATAAGCGGTCGTATTTATTTTCTCTTCCTCTCTCGTTTTTATGAGAAGAACAGAATCCCTCATGGAAAGTTTGAAAGAGAGAGGGGCAAGGCGCTTTTTGATATATGGGGGATAACACCCTCCCGGGCCGCACCACCAGTGAAGGGACCCTCCATCGCGGCGCAACGCTTCCAGATATAAAAGCCGGAGGAAAGGATCGAAAGAAATAATGGGGCAGAATGGGAATTCTACTATGGATGCTTTTGTTTTTTTTGATTGAGAGGTGGCTGATCACTTTCTTACGACTTCCGTCCTCGATTTTTTTTTTTGGTAAGAAACTTCCATCCTCGTTTGTTGTGGACCTTGCAAACGCATTGCTGGTGTCTAACGAAAAAAAATCCATCGATAATTTGTCCCTTTCCCCGTGTGGAATTTTTACTGATTATTATTTATAGCTTAATTATGAAATTGGCCTCCGGGATTTAGGTTAAAAATGATTTAAATCCTCAATTTTTCAAAAATTACAATACCATCTCTCACGTTACAAACCTAATTCATTTAAGTCATTACCGCTACTTTTCTACCGCTAGTCAAATGAAACTATATGGATGACATATTTTTTATGATGCGGTAAATGGAGACCACTTATAGGATCTAAATGTAGTAGAGAGAGATGATTGGAAAGAAAAATTATCAATTGTTGGTGAAAAAATTTCTACCAAAACAAAAAGATTGAAGTTCTACTTTGCAGAGAAAAAAATATAAGGAAGATAAGGGCTTTATTCAAGAGAGAGCAGAGTATCAAAGAACATTGTCAAATCACTATGGAGAGATTGTGCATTTCACTTAGAAATTTTGGAAGATTAGTGATTTATTATTTCTCTATATAACAATATTATGAGACTAGTTCAATTGTTCATCAAATTTGGCTAATGTTAAATTGTGCAGAAGTTTCAAGTTAGTTCGAATCAGACATGGGCAATATCCAAATTTATTTTGGATTGTTTGATAAAATAAGAAAGAAATAAAAGAATTTCAGAATGGCTCAATTTTGATATATGAAGCTCAGGTAGAGAGCATTATCAAGTCTCGAAAAGTATATAAGATATATATTTATAATAATTTATGATCCAGTACTGTAGATTTGGCTTGATAGATCATTTAAGTGTAGAACACTATAAACAGGAGCAATCTAGATCCGAAGAAGATAAATATTTAGTGGGCACTACCAATGTAGTGTTCAATCACATGCATTAACAAAAGAGTTGGTGTGTCTTGATATTTTATCATCTTATTTGGTTTTTGGTTATGATTTTAGTGATATCATAAGATCATTTGGCTTGTGGGTGGATGTGAGACTCTTTGGACTAGAAGATACTGCTCAGGATAGCAAAGCAATTTTGGACAACTATGGATTAGAGTTTTTAAGCTAAAAAAAAGTGAGAAGAATTTTCTAAGTAGATAGAGCAAGAGCCAAAGGATGGTTCCAACATTTTGGCATCAAAATATCATCACATGAAATTTTTGCTCCAATAATGGTTCGTTCTAGTAGTCTTTTTATTTCTTTTTTGCTTTCATAGATTCATCTTCTCATTTGTCTTACTATGTTCTTTATATGATACTACAATACAAATATTGTTGATGCTGCTTCTTAATAATGGAAGAAGATATATGCATCCATTGATGAGATGAGCAATAAATATATTGCTGAAATGAAAGTACTTGTAAAGTAAGTCAGTGGTCTCTTATTTATTTTGTCTCTTCTATATTTTACATCAAACCTATGGCTGCATGAGTTTATTTAGTAACGAATAGCATGATGTTAAGCTTGCTTTAGTAAGAACAACAGCAGAAGAGGATGTGGCTAAACATAGCATGAAAGTTCCACGGTATTTTGGCTAGGAGTTAATCACCCATCTTTTCACTCATCCTTTTTGATGCTAAAAGCAATGGAAATAAGAAGCTTTTCAAATTTTAGAGTTTTATCATTTTTTGAATCAATTACTTTATTCTCTGTCAAACTAGAGCTCCCTAACTTCTCTCTTATTTTGATGAGAATTTTTTTTCAATAATTCACTAACATGGCAAATTTTCCTTCTAGCCATCATTTTTTGCCATGTCTTAGTCCTGTAAGCAGCCTCTTTTGTCATATCATTAAAAAAAAATAGGAATATCACCTCAATTTTAGCTTAATTTTACTTGCACCTTCTGTATTTTAAAAAGTATCAAACTGACCCTTCTAATTATCAATAAATTTCAATATGATCCAGCCGTCTATCTTCATTATTAAATTTTTAAATAAGAAAAATATCCATCTTTTCTCCGATTAATCTCTTCCTCCATGGACAGCATTCCTCTTTCTCTTTCTTCCTTCCTCCTTCCTTTTTCCTCCTCTCCTTCTTTCTCACCCATTTCTCCTCCTCTCCATTTTCTTTTCTCCCTTCTCCTTTCTCCTCCTCTCTTTCTCCATCCATTCTCCTCCTCTTTTTCACCCATTCTTCTCCTCTCCTTTCTCCTCCATTTCTTTCTATCCACTTTTCCTCATTCTTTTCTCCAAGCCATTCATAACCATATCTCTCTACAGCGGTCTTCTCCATCTTTATCCCTTCTTGTCTTCTCTATCTTCTTCCTCTCCATCCTCTTCTCCTCCCCTTTCTCCTCCTCCATCCTATTCCTTACCGGCAGCCCCTCTCTCCTCCTCATTTTTCTTCTCATTCTCTTTCTTCTCATCTTCTTTCTCCTTCAAACCAACTCATGAGTCATATCTCTTTAGATGGCCCTCTCTACATTGGTCCCTTCTCACCAACAAAAAATCCTTCTCCCTTTCTTTCTTCTTTACTCATTTTTTTCCTCCAATGCAGCTCCCTCTACTTTTTTCCTTTCTCCTTATCAATTTCACATTCTCATCTTCTTTTCCTCCAAACTACTCATAAGTCATCTCCTTTACGACGGCTCCTTCTATCTCCACTCCTTTCTGTCAATAACCCATTCTTCTCCTCTTCTTCTTTTCTATCCTCTTCTCCTTCTTGTTCTCCTTCTCTTCTAATTCATTCCTTATCCGTGACCATTCTTATCTCATCTCCTTCCTCTTCATCCACTTTTTCTTCTCATGTTCTTTCTCCTCCAAGCCCACCCATGAACAAGAGGCATTTTCATCCGTTGAGAAAAAAATTTAACACCATTTATTGATAAAATGAACGGCTGGGTCATATTGAAACATATTGATAAATAGAAGGATTTAAAGTATAAGGCGTAAATGAAATTGAGCTAAAATTGAGGGATATTTTAGAATTTTATCTAAAAAAAAAGCCATCTGTATAGTTCTATTTGATTAGCAATGGAAAATTGATGGTAATGACTTAAATGAATCGGGTTTGTAACGCCAAGGATGGTAGTGTAAATTTTCAAAGGTTAGGGATCCAATTAACTTTAGCCTAAATATCAAGGAACAATTTAGTGACCAAGCCTTTGTTACCAGTGAAATAATAACAAACATGCTTAGAAGAAGAGCGGAGAAAAAAAAGAGGGAGTACCTTAACAAAAAAAAAAAAGGGAAGAGGAAGTATGGAAAATAGAAACGGAAGCCGACTTTTTTTTGATAAAAGGGATAAAAAAAATCCCAAATAGGAAAGGAACAAAATGAGAAACTAACAGAGATGGGATAAGAACGAAGGTTGTAATTATGGCCGGTTCATTAACCTCTTGGTTCTTAATTCTTCCTTCAAAAAAGTTTCTTTAATCCTGACGGTTAATGTAATTGTGGACCCAAAATTTGCATATAAATAGAGATCCCTTAGATTCGGATATCCTTTCATAAATTCGAAATCTTAGCTAGATTCTGATATCCGTTCATAAATTCGAGTAGAATAAGATGTTAAGGAAGGTTTAAGACTAGTAGAATAAGAAGAAGAGAACAGGAGCTAAATCAAGACCAGATACAGTTAACGACAGAGTAGCAACAGCTAAAATGAGTAGAGTTAGGGAACAACTTCCACCTGGGTGAAAAGATGAAAACCTGATGCTGAGTTGGAAGCACTTCCCACCAGAGGAGCCGGTTTAGTCTTCTAGATGATCTGTTCTACCAGTAAAAGGTTGATTTTGAAGTTTGCTAGCCAGCTCAACAAAACCAAGAATTTATTGACACCTGAGCTCACATGTACAACAAATCCTGACTTCTGAAAAGGATATATTTATTAGATAAATAGTATATTTCGTTGAGATAAAGTCATCATAGATATTTCAATCTAATCCTAAGTTGATATATATTAAAATTAATATTTTGAAAGAGTAGATAATTTTTCTCTGTAGGGCTCCTCTTAGGTCTTGTACAATCTGTTTCTTAAATAAATAAACGTGTGGTCCCATCCTCCCACTTAAATCCAAAAAGAAAAGAAAAGAAAGAGTAGATAATTTTGATTTAACTACACCGATTCACATATCGATATCTTGGTCCACACACATCGCCAAAAATTCGGATATATTAAAAAGAATTTTGTTTGATCGAGATATTCCAGTCCGCGTGTACATAACTAGAACTTTAAATTTCAGTCTATATATGAGATTAGCATTTGGACTGGGGACTAAACACAAATCGGCATCCAATCAAAAGGTGGGGAAAAATTTTCAATGAACAGAATTAAAAGTTGAAAGGTAGTTAGTCCAACGGGGACCTTAATAGCCCCTTTTAAATGAGATATATAGCTCAAAATCTCATTCATGTCAATGTCCGTCACCCACGATGACAGTCGAAACCTCTTTCATTTGAAAATCTTCGTTGGATACAGATAGATGGTACTCCATTTTGAAATAATATGGCTGCCCCACAAATTAATTCGTGAGAGAAATGAATACAAAGGAAGAGGAGATGCAAAAGGGTCAAAGGATAGGCAGACCCCGTGATGAGATAATGCCCCCCGAGTCATCTACCAAACATGTTCATGAACAGTAAACAGTTATACCATCGAAGAAAAAAGAAAAAAGACAGGCACAATGAACTTAGCTGGCCTGGAGTTGATTTAGTAATGACCTAGGCTGCTGCCACCATGCCATTATTTTGTGCCAGAACCAACATGTTAATCCACCAGTGAACCAGTATGTACAGCAGGGAGTTACTTCAAGATGATAACAGAAGGCTGCCTATAATTAAAGTGAAAAATTCTCGAAGTTTTTTCCATGCCACATCCTCCACCACAAAGCCAAAGTAGGAAGGATCCATCCATGTCTAAGATTCTTGTGAATGAGGAGGTGGATTTGTGATGATTAGAAGTGCCCAAGCATTCATAGGCTAATATCCATAATTCTCTAGGAAAATGGCACTCCAATAATATATGCTTCACCAATATAAATGCAGATTCACATTACATACAATATCCTTCAAGAGGCCAGTTGCACATAGCCCAGTTTTCAGCAATTAGGATTTTATCATGAAGGGCAAACCAGCAGAAGAACTTGACCTTCAAAGGAGCAGCAGACTACTAAATTTTCCTTCTTTTGTTTTTTTGAGAGGAAACTAGAAGAAGACTAAACAGAATGAAATCTTCTAAAACAATCAATATAAACAATCTAACTCAAGAACATACGGAGCCCCATTCCTTAACTACTTTCATGAATCACTTCTGCCACAGATTTGCATCTACCCTAAAAACTGTCATTTTTTTGAAGCCAAATTTGCCTCCCTTGACTCCCTGTTCAATCTTCATGAAATCAAAGCTATTCTATCTGGCTTAAAAGGTGATAGAAAGCGATAGAAAGTCCTGACTTGGATGGTCTTACCATATATATTTATCAGTAATTTTGGAACATTGTCCACAGTGATCCCCTCTCTTTATTCCAGCAACTTTATCACCAAAATCTTGATCTTTCCGCCTCAATTTTGTTGTCCTTGTCCTAATTCCGAAAAGATAAGCTGCAAACACCCCTTCGGGTTACCACTGATTAGCCTTATTCTTAGTTGTATTAAATAATCCCAAGGTATTAGCGAATCTGCTTTGCCCTTTTATGAATTCACTAATTGATCCGATACAGACTAGTTGTATTAAAGATCATGCCATCCTCGTCCTAAAATTAAAGATACTGGATCATTTTGAGAGGTGATTTCCACGATCCTAGTTTTTTAGGGACTGTGTGAGCCAAAGTATCTTTGCACAATTTTCTCTCTCCTGCCAACTTATTCCCACGCACCATTATATATGGTACAAGCGACAGATAATTTCGCCGCACATCCAACAGGTTCCCTCACCAATTATAATAATTATATAGTTAATGGTCGCACAAAATTAATATATTAGATAGTGTAACTGGTACATTAACTAAACTAATGAAGCTCATATTATATAAGATATAACATTTGAAGAGGTAAATTTTTTTGAGGTCAAGAGAGGGTGATCTATCCAAATAAACTATATTTCTTCTAAGTACCTTGTAGCTGGCGTATGCGAAATCCATCGGCTTAATATCATAGCTGTAGCACATAGACTAACTTGTCAGAAGAATTTTAATCAGTGCTTGTATGGCCTTAGTCTTGTATTATCTTATACTTTAGGTATTTTTTTTTTTAATTTGTTTTTTGAATGTTTTGGGCATGCTTAGAACTTTGCTCCTTTTCCACGTTCTACACCACATGCAGGCTTAGACATCCTCCCATGTTGCCTTGGATAACAGCTGCAGGCCACCGAGAGGATGACCAAATGACCAGGCAATGGGCTGCGTGAAGTGAAAGGGTGTGGAACTGTGGATTGGGTGAGTGGGGACTGGGTGCTTTGAGTATTGTTATTGCAATAGATGTTTTTTTTTTTGGATGGGAGCCGTTGTTGCATGAGATGTGACCAAGGCTTTGCCTGCTGGTAAACTTTGGAGACAGCATTTTCTTGCACGTCGTTTGTGGTTATTCAGTATGATCTTCCAATCGCTTTCATCGCTAGAATTTTTTTTTAAAAAAATTCTAGATCTTCGATCGATTAGAAAGCTGAGGGTCGGCGAATCCGATGTAACTAAAATATGTCAACCGATGAGGTGGCGGCATATGGCACTGAGACTTGGAGTTTGAGTAATTCTCTGTGCACCGTCTGCGATGCAGAAAATCCGATATGGAGATGGAGTGCATCACTTCCTTAGATTGGATCACGTAGTCACTATTTTTGATGCATATTTAATGCCTGCAGATTGATATTTCGTTAAAATTTGTATGACGAAATATCCCTATCCAAGATTATGACTTTTCTTCGAAAAAACTCCATGTGAGTGACTTCCTATGATTATATACGATTTTCTGTAAATATATATAACTTTATGTAACTTCCTGCGAACATATATGACTTTCTATGAACATATATGATTTCTGTAAATATATATGACTTCCTGTGAAGTTATATTTTTCATAAAAGTCATATATGTTGACAGAAAATCATATATTCACATGAAGTCATATGACAAGAAGTCATATATATATATTCATACGAAGTCATATAATAGGAACTCATATATATTCACACAAAATCATATATATTTATAGAAAGTCATATAAGATATCAAGAAATCATGAAAGATATTTTCGTTATACAAAATTTTTAAACGAAACATCAACCTACAGATATTAAATGTGCATCAGAAAACATAGCTATGTGATCCAATTGGAGGAAGCATTGCACTTCATATCGGATTTTCTACACAACAGGCGGTGTACAAAGAATTTCTCCTTAGAGTTTTATTTGAAAGCGGACTTTTAGGCTGACCAGAAAAGTCCAGATCTTTTCTTTGTAAATCAAGGACTCTAGAGTTCGAATCCATGTGAATAAGAACTTTTCGTCCGAAAAAAAAAGCCAAATGTACGATACCCAGCTTTCTTTAACTTTGTTACTATCTTTTGCTCTTTCATAGTCTTTTCTAATTTAAGCATCGGAATCAATCTAATATTTTATATATATATATATATAT
>KE504913.1:496636-512580 GCA_000441515.1 Elaeis oleifera
TAGGAATCGGGCTCAACGATCGCCGGTGGAGGCTCATGAAGGAGAGGGGAGGCTTATTTATAGAGGTCCCTAGGGTTTCAACAGTCCTAGAGTCCGTTTCCATCCGGGATTCATCGGAGAAGAAGACTCCCATCGGGAGTCTTCTTCCCGTCCTGTTTTTGTTTTTTTTTTTGTTTGGTATTGGGCTTTGGGCTTGATCCAGGGCTGATTTGGCCGGGTGTTACAATCCTCATGGTCGTTGTTCATTTGTCGAAAAATTTCTTCCCAATATATCTCCTCAACCTCTTTCAGAGATTTACACCGGAAATCACATGCATACGATGTTTATGCACTAGAAAATATCATTATTCAAAACTTGGATGGTGGCATTTCCACCAAATTTATGAGAATTTTTTTATTATAATTATATATATATATATTTTTAAAAATAAATATATATTATTTTCTCTTTTTTGAAAGGAACGGACAAACATTTTTTTTTTTTGCGCGCGTGCGCGTGCGTGCCCGAGGGTAGGGACACTCCAGGAGAAATTATTGCATGGACCAGATCCAAGTGGATCAGAGCATATGGAGGTGGATAATGTGGAATCGGGAATTGATGAAATAGAAGGGGTTACGTGGCGCTTTGTCCGCTGTGGGATTTGGCATGGTCCATTGACCGGGTCCAAGTAATAATTAGATGTTCTCTAGAGAAGCTGAAGCATCTCTCTTTAGACACTTCGTCATATGAGATGGCTCTATGAAGTCCTTCCAAAAACGTTTGGGAGAGAACCACAGGTGCTCTTCTTGCACAAATGCTGAGGAGAAGTCAGCTAATTCCCAGTTGTCTCGAAGGACAACTACCGATCTACGATGTTATATTTTGAGTTGGTGATACAAGCCTTTTTGAGTATTAAAGGCCAACAACTATGCCACCCACCTCTTTCTTCAACAGTTTGCATGTAGCAATTAATTCTTTAAGTATTACCAATTGGAATAATGAATATGATAATTTTACTTACCATTAATCGTATTTTAATTATTGGAATGCAATCGTGCTAGCCATGACCGACAATATCCATTTGAGAATATGCCACATGAATCTTAATTTGCTTGCACAGGTAATACTATATGTACTGGAAGTTCATAGTGGTAACATGCTCAATTAAGAGTCAATTTTTCCTGTAGAGAAGCTGACTTTATGTATTGAAATACAGTAGATTTAACCTATTTCATACATTATGGAAATCGAATCATCCATAAATTTGATCCAAATTATCATTATTCTACCCGTGGAAGGTATGGTTTCATGTATCTTGTCCAAGAATATTTTTGAGATTGTTCATGCAAGGCAGTCGGAAAGTGTTTATTTGCTACCTCAACTGGATTATGGGGCTTCAATGATAGATATGTGAATTAACAGAAAAAAAATAAAGGGAAAAATATTATCCCTTATTTTGCTGTTCTTCTGGATATCTTCTTTTATCTGTCTACGGATCGCTTAGGCAAGCAGCTATCATGTAAAAAGCTTTATGTATTTACTCCTTAATAAAAGTTAAGTGGCATCTTTTGCTTCCTATTCAATCAAAAAAAAAAAGGAAAATACAATATTAACCAAATAGACTAGCTCTCCCTTGGAGAAACTTGGTAGAAGCATGGATCTACAATATTTGAAGGAAGGACACAACTTAGATGGGATTTTGCCAACTAATTAAAACTGAGTTGTGGCGTGAAGGATCCAACAAAGCTATATACTATGCCTTGAAATGATTGACCGGTTCTTGGAACATGAAAGGAAGACTCAACCTAACCTCACATGCAGCATGATATCTAATCTCTGAGTTTGTTGCATTTTTCTTCTTCATGCAATAAATAGGGTGGCATCTTGCTTCCAATCAGTCAAAAAAAAAAGTTTTGTTGCATTTTAGAGTGGATGGTTCGGTTGATCATTAATAGCTCTCATGTTAGATTATTCTCATAGTCGATGCCTTGATTTTAGATTACAATGAGATCTACTGATGACATGTGAATGCACTGCTAAATAATGATCTCCAATGTGCTGTAACTAACTGATAAGCTTCACGAAGTATAACTCAATCTAGCTAGGTTGAACATACCTTCCCAAAAGAAGCTGGATTAATGCTACAAAGTGCGAGGCCAACCCGCATCCTAACATACGTTTGGTGGAGCTGGGCACAACTCAACCAAATTATAAAAATAGTAGTGGATCATGAGCTTGGAAGAATAAACGATCCAATAATATACCCACATCTATGCTCCATCTCCAGCTATATAAACCTATTAACTCATCTGTGCGTCTTTCCAAAGAAGACGACAGGCTACCCTCACACTTGGTGCTTCTTTTTGATGGTAAGCTGAGATTGATTCCACCACAACCAATTGAATGAAAAAATTAATAATGACTTCAGATTTTTCTTTCTTTTCTTTCTTTTTTTGAAGCATATTTTTGTGTTTCTTCACCACTTCCTACTTCTACTTGATGTTAAATATTAGGAAGGAAGGCGCTCATTGCTTAATTAGGAAGTCAGGCTCTCATTGCTCAATTTATTAATAATATCCACCTACCAAGCCCTAACATTCTATCTTCTAAACTAAACTGCTCAATCAAATGTTGGATCAAGCTCTAAACACTAGAGAATATATATACATATTCTCTGGCATGATAGCTTTCAATAGTTTATCCATTAAGATCAAATGACTAACTAGTGGCACGCCCTTGTCATTGTACTTTAGACGATGACCGTTCTAACTAAATATCAAGCACAAACACATGCATGATAACTATAAGCTGCTTAATCTACGCGATTTGATCCATTTTATGTAATGAAACCAGCACGATCACCGCACCAACGGGTGATGATGCTTGTTGGATCTGTAATTTTAAATGAAGAAGTGTCTCCCGTAGTGAAGAACGTGAACTCATCTTTTAAACGCATGGTCAACTCTCTCTCATCGTGCATAGATGAGTTGTGTTGAGGTGACAACAATGTTTAAATATTGGTGGTGCAATGAATACTACCTACGTCTACTTCAAATTTGAGGAGTGGTCGTGCTAAGCATGAGACTAACCATGTTACGCATCCCTTCTACCGTGGCCAAGTCAACCCTTTTGCCCTAAGACTTCAGATGTTCTCTCTAACTGAACTTCCCATATAAAATCATACACTAATAACTAAACGATTTTCTTTAAGAAGAAGGAACAAATCAAGTTGCAAACGAACAAGCCTTTCAGAGTACAAGTTCTCTCAGTTGACCATCACGCACTATATAAGTACTGCTATCAAGTCCCATACTTCAGCATCCGAGAGTTCCATCACCTTTGCTTTCTAAGATGGCCTCCAAAACCTACTTCATGTTCTTGCTCCCTCTGACTCTTATGCTTCTCTTCTTAGGCACAGCAGCGGCGCAAGGCCTGCAGGTTGGGTTCTACAGCAAGACATGTCCTGATGTAGAACTTATCATTCGCCAGGAGATGACTCAGATCATTTCAGTTGCTCCAAGTCTCGCTGGTCCTCTACTAAGGATGCATTTCCATGATTGTTTGTAAGGGTATGTTACTAAGCCTATTATGACACACATTCTTGCATATCATTTAGGAGATAAAATGAAGAAGAGAAGTTCTCAATATCAAAGCTTGACACGCAGGGATGTGATGGCTCCGTTCTGCTGAATTCTACTGGTAAGAACAATGTAGCTGAGAAAGATGCACCCCCGAATCTAACCCTTCGAGGTTTCGGGGTCATTGATCGTATCAAGGCTAGATTGGAGAAAGCTTGTCCCCAGACTGTCTCCTGTGCTGATATCACTGCGCTGGTTGCGAGGGATGCAGTGTTCTTGGTAAGAAATGCCATGTACATCTTGAGGAAAAAGAAATGCCAATGTATCATATCATACTCCACATCTTACCTTATTGATAAATTAAAGGCTTCTTTAATCAAAATCATCTGCTTCCAGACCAAAGGTCCGTACTGGCCGGTACCAGCCGGCCGAAGAGATGGCCGCGCATCAATTGCCCAGGAGACTCGCCAACTGCCTCCTCCAAACTCCACCATTCTTCATTGATTTCATCTTTTCAATCCAAAGGTCTCAGTGTCAAGGATCTTGTAGTTCTATCAGGTACATAAAATTTGATTTACTTAAATTGCAGCTTTTCCCCTCACTATATTGACCAAAGCTAGTACATCAATCTAGTCTGAAATAAATCCATCTTCAGGTATCTGAATCAAATACAGCATGGAAAAAAAGCTACATTTAATTGGCAAGGCTTTGATGTTGTTAACCATCAAATTAAACATTTTAGACTAGATATGAAACTTGAATAACCCATGACTACTGTTAATCTAACTTGGGTTCATTCCTAACTAGGTGCGCACACACTGGGGACCTCGCATTGCCTTCAGTTTCAAACCGCATATACAACTCCACAGACCCCAATCTTGACAGCAACTACAAACCAAAGTTGAGGGCCAAGTGTCCACCCAATGATAACACCACCCTTGTGGAGATGGATCCAGGTAGCTTCAGAACATTTGACACTGGATACTACACCCATGTGTCGAAGAGAAGGGGCCTCTTCAAGTCTGATGCAGCTCTTCTCCAAAACAGCCAGACCAGGGCCTATGTCCTGCGCCATGCTAGCGGTGCCTTTGCATCAGAGTTCTTCAAAGATTTTGGTGATTCCATGATCAATATGGGTAACATTGGAGTTCTCACAGGCACACAGGGTGAGATCAGGAAGACTTGTGCTTTTGTTAACTAGATAGCTAGGCTGGTTATTTGATCTATGGAAGATCGTTAGGTTATCGGAATTGTTGCATTAAGCTTCCTTAGGAACCAAGACATGCAGCAATGGGCGTTTCGAGTGTATGAGTAATTCTTGTTCTTTTGAGTGATTCATTCATGTCATGTAGTAATAAATGTTATTTCAATTTTGTAAAGTAGTCTTCTTCTTGTTTGTTCTTATAATTTTCAATAAGTTGCAGTAATCAGAGGATCGATAATGCAAGATGCTACAGCTGTTCTAATGTATATGGTCCCAAGCACATAAATAACACAATAAAATATGTTGTACTTCATGTTCCTAGATAGCTAAAATTTCACAAATAAGTTACGTAGAAGCTCTTCACAGATTTACTTGAAAGAGAGATTTTCTACCCCTCATAGGGATGAGGGGTTCTAATAACCATCCACTGAAAAGTAACTTCGTTCCTCCTGTTTAATAATTATGTCTATTTGCAGGCTTTATGTGAAATTTAGCTTAGGAACCGGCAACAGAATCATAAATATTTTCTCAATATCCTCCTTTAAAGGGCAAATGGTTGTTTGCAATATTTTCATCACACTTAGAGATTACGAGATGATGACGCTTTCATAAAGATCTCATGTTTATATATATATATATATATTTTTAACACACGACATACAGAGACTGCAAATAGGTAATCTCACGATAAGACTCATTTTTGGGACTAGCAAAATAATAAGATGTTAGACTAAGAACTGCTTGAGGACGTGTAAATAATAATATTCAATATATAGGTCTATACAAATCTATATGTATATTTGAGCTAGAACATTGTAATTTAAGACAGAAACTAAATATATTTTGATTTATGGGATTTGATTCGCTTCAATACCCATAATTTTTTTTAATCAAATCTTGGCCCTTCGAAAGTAGGGGTAAACCTTGTAATGCGTCAAGATAAGCAGTTTTTTTTTTTGTTTCGTATATACAGTTAATAATTTTTAAATAAAATCCTGAGCTGCGTGGTAGTCTTTCCATCTAAGTTCTAAACTCTGTCTCATTCTAATCAACAATTGATGGGGTTTGATTAGCGGAGTCCCACGTCAACGGTGGGTGATTTAAGGGTGTTTAACGGAGAGGCGCACGGAAGCTTCTTCCCTCTCTCTTCCGGTTTAATTGAGGATCTTGGATTTTCTTTTTCCCCATCTTATTGTACACCTATGGTGGCACCTCCCACTCCCGACTTGACTCTCTCCTCTCCTTCCACCTTCGTCCACTTCTTCTCGAACCGAATACATCGGCGCCCACCCACAACTTTTGCCAAATCCAAACCCTAGCTCTCCTCGGTTCCTCTCCGCGCTTGGATGCCCTTCTTCTCATGAACCCTAATCGTTCCGAACCCTAACGGTCCTCAATCCTCGTAGCGGTCGCTTAGAAGGTCCTCAATCCCTCGCCGCAATGGTTTTCTCGTGAAGAGACGATGGAGGCGTCCGGAGTCGCTGCGTTTTGTCGTGATTTCTTCCCCAATGGTTATATCACAAAGATAAGCATGCTTCCTTTTTTTTTTTCCCCGGATCGCATCAACTTGCCACGAGTTCTAATTCCTCTTTTTGGTTCCCTGCCTTTTATTTAGTACCTAATTAAAGGTAAAAGTGAACTGTTGGTCAAAACTCTAGGATTGGAAGACAATGATTTAGTTAGTTAGTGGAATTTAAGTTGGGTGACTCAAAAATCTCAATTTTGTTAGAAAAAGTTATGCAATTTCGACCAGTTCGGAGATGCAACTCCATATTCTTTATACTATATTAAGAAGCACGCAATTTAAACGTGCTGCATAAACTAGAAAATGAGAGAATTTGTTAAGACGGCATTGTCAGATCTTGAGTTGTTGAGTTGTTTTAGTAGGGAATAATATTCTGATGTGATATATGAACTAGGACTTACCAATATGCGTCCAAAATGTCAGGATCTAGATAATTAAAGTGCGGTGGGTCGACTTCCCTTTTCTCTCATTTTTTTTAGTAATACACTGCAGTGATACGTGATCTTTCTGATTGCATAGCTCTGGCTTGGTTTGTGTTAAGCACTACTTGACTTTTATCTAAAAATTTCTTGCAAGGTAGTAAAGTCAACCACCAGTACATCTCAATTTTTATGCCTTGACTTGTTTAAACCAAGTAACTCTCATTCCAAGCTCTAGCAGCTGGAATGTTAGGGTATGTTTCATTGGGGGGAGTTGGACACTGGAATGGGAATGGGAATGAGTGACTCCCATTCCAGCCATTTGGTTAGAGGGAGTCCTATTCCCATTCTGATGCCGAGGGAGAATGGGAATGCCTCAATTCTTCCAAACTTAATCCCTACATTTTCCTAGCATTCAAACTCCATTTTGATTTCGCTCACCATCACGAACCAGATGTGCTGGAGATATGGCCATTCCAATTTCTATTCCAATTTTGATTTTGGCTGTGAACCAAAAGCCCCTCGTATTCTTATGTAGTTGTTTTTGTATCCATATGACTCCATATCTAAACTATCAGCAAGTAATACGCCATTTTACAGAACCTTCCTTGCTGTTGAAAAATAATTAGTACACACACACACACATATATGTATGTGTGTATGTGTGTATGTATATTCATATTCTTATGTAGTTATTTATTTATATATCCATATCAGCTCAGTAGCCATAAGCACATTGGGTAATCTACCATCAAC
Organism: Elaeis oleifera; assembly: GCA_000441515.1. Taxonomy (NCBI): domain Eukaryota; kingdom Viridiplantae; phylum Streptophyta; class Magnoliopsida; order Arecales; family Arecaceae; genus Elaeis; species Elaeis oleifera. Next base: position 504,099 of record KE504913.1, read on the forward strand.
CACCTCCAACATTACTGAAGTTAAAAGCTGCATTCTCCCAAAAAAAAGGCAATAATATAAGGGATTTAGTAGTTCAACCAGGTATATTGATCTTAGATTTACTTAAACAGTTGAACTTAATCATAGCGGAACTTTCAGATGCTCTAGACCAGTCCATATTGATTGATTCCACATCCAAGATGTACTCTTAGACCATGCTACCGTTGCTATATAACATGGTTAAAAATTCTATAAAGAAAAGAAGGTGCATGGTTAAGAAACTAAAGCATGATAGTTTAAGCAAGCAAATCCTCTAAATCTAGATTCTAAAGTGTTGAGCATTGATTACTTGTTTATACTTTACTCAATTACAGTACAAGTTATTACTCTGTATTGTAATTACTAATCTAACTTGGTTCAATTTTAGTTAATTGGCTAATGATTGGGACCTCACATTGTTCAGCCTTCTGAAATTGTTTATGTAACTTTACTGGAAACAGTGACACAAACCTAGATTGTACGCATGTATCAAGAAGTCCAAAGCCCAAACTTGTTCTCTATTGTTTTGAAGGCCTATCTGGTCCCATCAGAAAAAAGGATCCTATCTGGCTCAGGGTGAATTTCACAAGATTGAGTTGGTTTTCCTTGGCCGCAGGGATGGTTGGGGACAGTGGGTTGCGAGACTTCTGAATTGCAAGCAGCAATTTCTAGCTCTAAATTTTTTTTGGGCTTCCATTGATCGACAAACAGCTGCATCATGAGGATAGGGACCAGGTGATTGAGAGGGTGGACGACAGGCTTGCTGGTTGGAAATGACACATTATTTTATGGGGTCGTTTAATGCTATTGCAGTCCATTGCTTAGTATTTTTGATGTACTTCATGGCATTCTTCCTGATGCCTGATTATTATCTGGCTTATCGATGCTATATGCCTTCACGTTTTCTCTTGGCAAGGATGTCCGCTCTACTGCAGGCCGGTCAAGTCTGCTAGATTAGAGAGTCTTGGTATTGTGAACCTAAGGGAGTTCAACTTGGTGGGGGAAGTGGCTCTGACAAGTAGATTTCAAACTCTGTTGCTCCCCGAGAGTTGCTAATTTTGGAAAGGTGTACTTAAGGTGGCCCCCAGTTTCTCTTGCAGTTTAAAGCTCAGGTTGGAAGCTACGTTCTGGAAGGATAAACAGGCTGGAGATTCTGTGCTTGCTGAGAGGCACCCTTGTCTATATGTTGCTGCTTGGAAACCAGATACTTGGGTTGCTTAGTTTTATGAGCAAAGACGGCAATCCATTTTGGAACCCAATGTTAACGCATTTCTAAAATCAGCCTCAACATCAAGATCTTTTTGCGGTGCTCCAGTTCTTGAATATCCTTGCTTATTTGTTTCACCAAGGGGGTTTTCTTTTCCTTCATTTTCCGTCCCTAGGTTTTGTCAGTTTCTGAATAGCGGGGGGCTTCTGTTCTCAACTGTGAGAAGCATATGGCAGAGACCAGCTCCTCTGAAGGTTCAAAATATTCAGGAATTTAGTGGTCTGCAACAAGCTGCGAGACCAGTTGATACTTCAAGTAAATGGGGATGGCTTGGAGGACCCTTTTTCTTCTTTTAAAATTCTGCTGGCGAGATCCCGAGATAGCTGATCACATGTTCCTTCAATGTCAGTTTGTTAGATCTGTTGGTTCTCTTTGAAAGATTAAATTCTAGTTCAGATCTTTCAGCTCAATTTTTGAATATATTGTCTTCTGATTTACACGGTTGTATGTATGCTAGAATGGATTAATTTACCCGGTTATCAAAAAATAGTTTAAATTCCATTTGAAGGTTGGCCTGGCTCTCTGTGGGCCGAACCTTGCCAAGGAAAGGGCGCCGGCTAAGAGACAGATGGATTATGATTGCTTCACTTTTGCTGTGTTGGCTATGTAACTCGAGTGTATGCCAGAATTTTACGCAAGGAGAGCAGGAGAGTGCTTTGCAAACCCTTTATTCCATTAATGGCTTCATCTCTGGATGGACAGGGCGCTGATCTGGTTCTTCGAGGAAAGAGAGGGGAGCATGCCAGTGATGATCTTGCTTGCATCCCACGTCGCTGTGCTGCCCCTTCTGCGCCTCACCCACCTCCAAGGGGAGGCGACCGTTGTTTCTGTGTTGCTAGCTTTTCGCTGCTGGGGATGAAGGGATACAGTTTTCTTGGTACTATGATTTTTAACGTTTTCTTTTGGTTTTGAGCTGCATGGGATGCGCAGGTTGAGGTTTGAGGGCGCGGCAGGGTGCCCGGAATTTTTTTTTTTTTTTTTCTTTCGGCTCTGTACGTGCTAATCATCACGGGCGGTGCGTGCGGTGCTGCACCACCCGTGGTGCATAAAGCATTTCTCTTTGTCCATTAAGAGAGTCACCCAGGAGTCTAATCGTGAGCGAGCTGGTATATAAAAAGTCATTGTTATTTCTACTGGAGATTTAGGCTCTGCCTGTTCTCCTCTGGCCTTCTCATTTCATTTCTCAATGGAATGCGTTGTGGGGCGGGGGTGGGGGGCCATCCACCGGTTTGGTTGGATCGGTTTAGGCATAAAACCGGTTTAAACCTTTTTCTGGAAAGAAAAAAAAATAGAAACCCAAATCGAACAGTCCATCTACAAAAATTGCTTGAAATCAATTTGAGAAATTTGATTCATTTTGGTTTGGTTTGTTGGAGTGATGTTCAATGGATTGTATTAAATGGGCTGGATGAAGTCTAAACAAACAAATTTTACATGTTGATATTCAATGGAGTAGGCAAAATTGGCTGGGCTTTTCAGTTTTATATAAATAAATATAAAAAATTAATATAGACACACTCATATAGGCTGGGTCAGGTTGGTTTAAAAGTCGAGTATGATTGGATTGGTTTGAATCAGTTTTTCGAAAACTCAAATTGAAATCAAACCAAATTTTTTCAGTTCTAGATTTTCTCAAAAGAATACAAAACTAAATTATCAAACCAAAAAAGAAAACTGATAGAAACTGAATTGAAGACACTGGTTTGGGTCAGATTCATGATTTGGCCGGGGTTTTTATTTTAAATTTATTTTATTTTATTTATTTTTTTGTGCACCCTTGGTTGCGGGCTATTACCGAACATCGGTTGAAATAGTACCACTTCTTACTACTTTAGACGGGAGAGACGGATTAGATTCTTCAGGGTGCTGGCCTTCACTTCGAACCCAATTGAACAGCGCCCTGGTCTCGGGGGCTTGACTACGTCCTTCCCGGGCCTGGGCTTTGGCCCAGGTGGGTTGGAGTGGGGTGGTTGTGGGTTAAATATGTGGCTGTCTCTTAGAAGACGTTTTTTTCAAAACAAAAAAAACCATAAAGCAATCAGCTGATTAGAAGATAAAGTATGACCATTATGCTCCATTCTGGCGCGCTGTAGTACCGTTGACCTTCACTACAATATGCAACATGACGACGACCATAACTTGCAACAGTACATAGTACAAAAGGTTCGAAGTACAGTTCCTGTTCTTCTCAGAATCATCCCAATTAGAAATAATTTGTTAGCTAGATAGCAAGAAGGCGCACTTCTTACATCCGTCGCGAAAAACAGACAGTTTGCTAATAACATGGGAAGACAATGAGAACTAAATGTATCCAAATGAATGGTGGAATAGTTTTAGAATGAAATATTGAAATCTGAAAGATGTTTCAAATAAAATAAGTTTGTGAAATACTATATCGATTGGATTTGATTTTGTGCGGATTAAAAATGTAGGAATCGAATCCGATCATAAATAATCGATTTTTATAAATATCAATCCGATTTCATCTGATTTATGTCATTTAACCGATTGAAACCGACGTTTATTAGATCGGATTGGATGGATTCTTTGGATTTCGATTAGCTCTACGTTGGACACAAAAAAACTCAAAGCATGATGGTAAGTGGCTTCCACTCTCCCCAAAATGAATATATGGAAGGGAGACCGCCTAGTTTCAGTCTTGGCCGGTTGGCCTCGTCTCCCTTCTCTCCAGGCATGGGGCTCGGTTGGAGAAGCAGTGAAACACTACTTTAATTTAGGAACCTAAGCATAAAAATTGTTGAAAGAATGGATTATGGATTAATTTTATTGAGCCACATTAATTTCAAGTTGTTGATGATTTCTAATTCATGATCCCTATAATAAATCCATTTCATTTCAAATTCCTTAACTCTTTCCACCACTTCCAATCCAATCATTTGTACAAACTATAGGTCTCGGAGAAGCCTCTTCTACTGAGACTATTTGGATGCAAGTCGATCCCGCTAAGGACTTAGATGATTAGACTAAAAATCTTATATAATTTGTGAATTAGACCAATACAATCAACAAAATCATAAAATTATATATTGAGCTAATTTTATACATATAAATATACAAAAGTAGTTTTGGAGTGGATGGATCTAACCAAATCCCATGAGGAAAAAAAGGATCTGCTAATTGTATTGGGCAATCCATGAAATCCAAAAGATTTTCAGCCTAGCCATTCAAACAAGTCCGGAATTGTTGATGTTCAGATTATTTCATCCCTTAGGATGGCTGGGGAGAGCTATAATCTGTCTAGACTCATTAGATCAGGTTGACACAATTATAAACCTATTTTAAGATTTTTTAGGCTCATTTAAATTATCTAAGACCTATTTAATATGTTATCATAGATGCAGTCCAATATAGCTTCTTTATGAAGTGAGTTATGCAAGTTACGTTGGTTAACTTGTTTAATGCAGAGATGAGTTTTGTTTTGAATTTCTGGTCCTTCTAATAAACCGGCTAAGTTTTAGTCGACAAGTTTCTTCCAATAAGTATGTCTCAACGCGACCAAAGCGAGCTTATCATTTCGTGTCCCAAATGGGTTGAGTGCAGACCATGTGTGAGTCGTGCATCTACGATCGGATGGTGAAGCAGTGGCTTAAATGCAAGAGCCCCAACTCATCTTGGGCACCATCTCGAGTCCATTCACGGCACTCGATCCGCCAACCATCTCCTTTAAAATTTTTGGAAAATTTCTCACTTCCTCCTATTTCCATCGAACCAAAAAAAAAAACGAGAAGAAGACCAAATCCGACGGGACCTAATCCATTTCTACCCTTTGGAGGAAGACCCCTGGCTATCTTAGAGAAGCTAATTTGCCAATTGGTTGATAGGGAGGAGTCCTGCCTCTCCCTTTAACCTTCCCCTCGCTCTCTTAATCTCTCTCTCTCTCTCTCTCCGTCTCTTCGTTTCTCCCTCCTTCCTATTTGCCCATCCCTTCCTTCCCGTTTCTCTCTGCCTCCTTCACTCATCAGTCTTTCTGTGTGGCTATCAAGAGCTCAATAATTTTGGGTTGTAGCTTCGGGGCAAATGACTAACAAAATTCATATTTAGGACCAGTAACAAAATTCATATTTAGTATCTTCAAAGTAGCAAGACTAGTAAACTTCACATGCTGATTGAAATGGTAAACTAGGATAAAAGACCGGTAAAGTCTGCACTTCAGATTGGTAAAATGGAGGCATAGAACTAATACTTTGGATTTGTATCTTCGGGGAAATGACTAGTAAACTTCATATCTAAAACTAGTAACTTCAGGATGCGTGACTGATAAAATGGTTCATAGAATGATACTTGTGCGATAGGGAACCGGTAAAAACATAGAACATTTAACTAGCAAATTGAGACAAAAGGTTACGAGGATTGGTGATTGTGGCGATGCAAATGACAATATATTAGTATAGTGTTCGCAATTGGCAACTTCGGTTGTTTGACGGAAGTCCTACACTGCCAAGGTAAGTGGGTCTCACCATATTTCTAGACAGAAAATGATAGCTCAAGAGAGAGGGGAGAGGCAGACAGGAAGGAGAGCAAGAGAGAGAGAGAATAGAAAGGTTAGATGGAGACAGACTAGAGAGAGATAGGAGGAGGACGCGGGGTGGGGCCTGGGGTGTGGAGATAAGGGACATTATGAGATGATCCCCTCATGGTTGTGTTGGCAATTGGACTGTGTTGGGTTGGATATAAATTGGATCCAAAATTCATCGACCCAAATCTGATACATTTATTAAACAAGTAATCTAAACCCAACTAATTTATTAAACAAGTAACCTGATACGATTTTTATAATCTATCTATTAAACAGATTAAGCAGATTGTTAGCAGATTAAATGAATCTAAATGGGTTAAACAGGTTAAGCAGATTAGGTTAAGTAAGTAAATAGATTAAATAGATTTTAAACTGATTAAATAAGTCCTAAATGGATCATGATCTAATCCAATTATTAAAAGGGTGAAAACTGATTAAATGGATCAAAGGTCTAAATCAAACCTGACCCATTTAATAAACATGTCTAGACAGGTTAACCCGTTTATGGAACGAGCTCATTTGTGTCAAATCTTAAAATGTTGAAAGTGAGCCGTTTGTAGGTAAGATTAAAGCATTAAGTCATAATTTTTGGTTGGAAGGGGACTTCTTAACAATGATTCATTAGTTACCTTCTTATGGCTCTACTCATACTTACTCTCCTTTTTTCTATGACAGCAGGTATTAGCTATCATCATGGCCACTGGTTCAGATCTCCCATATTTGCCAGGAGGGTAACCAGGTAGCCGATTACATGGCCTGTGAGGCATTAGTTGCTGACTACTCTTTTGACAGAGGTGATATGCTACATTCAGACCTAAATGCCTTGTTACAGGTTGATTGTACTAAGGTGGCATTCATTAGAAAGCATTGATCTTTTTCTGTGCCCAGATGCCATGCAGTTTCACTATTATGTATGCTGCCTTTTATCTCAATATCTTTTGGTGGTTGTTGTTTGGCATCCTGAATTTGGGGCACCAAGGGGGGGCTCAAAATGGTCCTTTCTGTGGCTTATATTAAAAGTTTGGTTATGTTTACTTCGGTTACTTTCCCACATCCTTCCAAGGCTTATGGAGCTCATATCCAACTTGTTGTCGGTTTCATCTACCTTTCTGGGTGATTATGTTCGACTTGCAGTATCTGAACAAGGGCCATGCGCTTGTATCCTATGCATGCATTAGTCTGATCGCAAATTTTATATGTGGGAGACATTCCAATTTGAGCAGGTTTTTTTAACTACATTTCATATAGCTCTCTGCTATATTTCCTATCATTCTACTTGCAGGCTAATACAGGTTGCCTAATATGTCTTAAGAAAGGTGCTCTCGTTCAAGAACTTGGGTGGAAGGGTGGCTCATGACCAAGGATCACATGCTGGTTACCTGTTTTTTACCTGAATGCTCTAGAAGGAGGGGAATTTCATAATGGGCGTAAATCAATCTTATGTTTTGCATGGAGTTTCTTGTAGATCATCAAAATTATGTATCTAAATTAGCTCTGCTTTGACTACTATTGTATCTTAGTATATGGAACAGAACTTATGTAACTTGTGATTGTGAGTTTTTATTTAATGAATCAAGAGTGCTGCTCTTTACCCAAAAAAAAAGTCATAAATTGCCACCCTTAATTGGAGGATGTGTTCTCTACCGGGGTCAATAGATCACAGTTTTCTCTCTTTTTCTTTTTTTTTCCGCCTTTGATCTCTATATGTGTTTTCTTCTCAACAATTTGGAAGGCAATATGCTTATCTCTTGGCGTTCTACATCCGTAATCCATGTTTGAATGCCTTTGTCGTAGCTGGAGGTTGAGAAATTTTTACAAGCAAGCGCAACCGCCCATCCTAATGTTGCTCGGGCCGATGGCTTGGACTTGTTGGAGGAAAGGAACAGGAGGCCTTTTCTCCTCAATAAGCGACCATCAGTTGCCTCTGTTGCTGTTAAAGGACTTCACCTCTTCAAGGATTGGTCCACTATTGCTGATCACAAGCTTCTGACCGCATTTGGTTAAATCTGGAACAAGGTCAAGTGCATTTCCAATCTCGTGGCTGATGTCTGAAACTCGTGTTGCTAAGCCCTTTGAGCCTGATGCAGTGATGCTATACCATCATGTTATGGGGGTTGGTTTGAGGGACGAGCCACTGGATGTCTGATTTTTCTATTGTCTTCTTGTGGGTTGGTTTGTGTTCTGACTGTAAAACAGAGTACCAAATAGTCTTCTTTTCCCTTTTGTCTGATGTGTTTTACCTTTGGCATCAGCGCACTCTCTTCTTTATTTTATTATTATTTTTTACGTCTGTTGTATCATCTTCTTCATTAGCATTTAATAGAGGAGGGGGTTACCTCCCTTATCATCATCATCAAAAGAAAAGAAAAGAAAGAAAAGACCATCCAGTCACATAGTAGCTAAAATAGCATAAAGGAAAAACGCAAGATTCTTCTGTTTCCTCAGGCATCATTCTGTAAAAGGGAGTGGCTGATCAGGCCCGGCTTTTATTAATTCCAATTAACTCAATCCCAAACCAGAGTTGGGCCAGGCTGGTTTAATTGGGGTCTGGGCCAATCACTCTTTTCTAAATGCGGCATTATCATCCAAAATGATGCTAAATTTCTAATTAGCCTTATGCTGGATCAGTTTGAACTAGTTCCATTTTTTCTGTCAAAAAA
>KE504913.1:512600-527843 GCA_000441515.1 Elaeis oleifera
AAAAGAATTATTTCCAAATTTCTGCTCGAGACGACGTATTCAGCAAGCCAAGATTCTTCTGTTTCGTCTAGGCATCATTCTGTAAAAGGGAGTGGCTTATCAGGCTGCCTTTTATTAATTCCAATTAACTCAAGCCCAAACAAGAGTTGGGCAAGGATGGTTCAATTGGGGGCCTGGGGCTAACCACTCTTTTCTAAATTTGGCATTATCATCCAAATGATGCTAATTTTCTTATTAGCCTTGTCCTGGATCAGTTTGAACTAGTTCCATATTTCTGTCAAAAAAAAAAGAATAATTTTCAAATTTCTGCTCGAGATGACGTATTCGGCATGCCAAGGTTCTAAAAATGGTTAACCAAAAGTTCTCTTGCCACATGAAATAAGAAGATTGCTTTAAATCACATAGATTAATGCAATACATAGGGTAGTTGAATATCAAGTTGCTAAGCCAGCTTTGATGGGCCCAACAAATTCTACGTGCACAAAACAGGTCTTTTTCAAATTTATAATACTATCAAGAACATGGGGCTGCGCTTCTTGTCTAGCTTCTCTAATGACCACACCTGTAAACAAAGCAAACTAAAAAGCAACTGAGGTCAAATATTTCAATAATTAATTTCTATAGCACCGAGATTATTAGCTGACTAGAAGCTAAAATACTCTTAAATTCTACCTGCTGGCATCTTGAAGCACAATTGACAAATTTTTTTATGGGATGACTCTGAAGAAAAGCAGATTTGACATATGAACTAATATGATGAATGGAAGTACAATTGACATATGAACTACAAACACTTTTTTTTTTGATGATGATAAGGGAATCTAGGAAAGCAGCCATCCGGCTTTTATTATAAATCAGGAACTATTTACAGAGGAGGAGATACAGACAAAGAAGAAGAAATGCAAAATATTACATCCAGTTTTCCAGATAATCAGTAAAAACAACAGAAGATAAGAAAGCAGACGGGATGAAGACAATACTTTCAGATTGGTAATGGGTTCCTCAATAGAACAAAAGGCTTGCCAAACATGATCGGTCATTGGAGACACAATCAAACTATAAACACATGATAATACTATTCTTGCATGACCAGGACCAAGTAATGTTAGAGAAGTAGAGAGTACAAAAGCACAGAATATTTTCTCCAGCCTACTTAGAACCAGAATTAATGATTAGGTACTTGTATATGCCATTGATCAGACTGTAGAAAGAAAGGGCTTTATTATTTAGTCCATCTTATTAAGAGTTCATGGAGCATGTAACCAACTAAGAACAAAAAAAGATATTCTCACTCCAATTTGATTTATTCTATATTTGCTTGGTTAGAGGTGGTCGTTGATGGTTCTAGGATCAGCACTGAGAAGAACCACTCGGACAGGGTGACCGGAGGTTTCGTGATTCTGATCTTTATGTTTCTTGTAGCTGTCTAATGGGTTAGTTAAGACAAACAATGTTATCTTTGAAAACTATATTTGTGAATTGGTCATCTTACTAATAAATTGCCAGCTCTAAATTAATGAGCTTGTAACTCAGTGGTTGAGAACGAGTCTTATTGTATCTAGAAAGAAATAAAGAAACAGCAAAACATAGAAAGATTGTTGCATGAAAAAGTAAACTAACGCGAATTGACATTTGAGTGCTTAATGGCTTTGAAATCAATTTTTTTTCCTTCTGAACACGATACCATAATTAGAAATGCATGTCGATAAAAATGAAGGCTGATATTAATGAATTGGAAATGCATGATGATGTTGGTGACAAATTATGTAATCATCTGTATTTAACAACAAAAATATATCGGAATTTCTTTCTTTGGAAAAAAAGGTATAGCCTAAATCTGATCATTGAATTGGCCCTAAGACATGTTGATTGAGAAGAAATCTAACCATATCAACAATGCAAAGCTGAAAACACGGGCTGCTTAGTAGTAGTTGCTCGTATCGCTCTTTCCTTGGGAAGCTTAAAAGCTTTTAATAAATTGGGGGAAGCGGATTATGTTGGCTCTTTTTGAATCTTCTTTCTGCATTGTTTCAGATGTAAATTCTTTTCTACAATCTTCCTTGTATGTACATAAACTTTCCTTCCCCTTAATAAAATTGCAGGTAACTAATGTGGCTGAAGCTCATTAGTCTCCTATTCTCTCTCGAAGAAAAAAAAGAAAAAGCTTAAAAGCTTTCTAACGTCCTTTCTTTGGTGCAATAATTAAATTGGGCGAAGTGGCTTATTTTCTCCTTGTTCCTCAAAAAGAGAATAGTCAATGATAGAGACATACCACCTGCAACTCACCATCAAAAGCAATGCTGTATTGTGGTCACTTGAAAAAGGGTAAATAAAATCTCTTTTGGAACTTGACTTTTGGCTCGATACTGGTAGATGGTCTGCATCAGAAACCTCTTATTTTATCCAGTCATAGTTTTTAGAACCAATAGACGGTCACAAGAAATTTCTGGTGGTCCTAGTTAGCAACAGTCGACTTCTAGGAATCTTCTTAGTTCTAAACCAAAAAAAAAAAAAAATGCCAATATGCTTTTTGAGAAGCAACCCTTAAGTCATTGTTTCACTATCACGTGGTTCTGATGAGGCTTTTGTGCCTAATCTTTCCTTAGAAAAGAGAAGAGAAGAAAGGAATCAACCCTTTACAAGGTAGAGGCACGGAGAAATGGAAAACGTGACAACTAGATAATACTCGAAGATCATCTTTTGCAGAACTCATCTATCAAGAACTTGTCTGAGAGAACTTGAAAGGTCAGCCAGATGCAAACTTGTCAAAATGACCTCCACTAGAAGAGCACATATGTAGAGTCTCCATCTCACTCACTGCAGAATAGTATGCGATTTAGAGGGTCTTTTTTTTTTTTTTTTTTTGGGTTGTGTGTGTGATGGTTAAAGGAGGCTGGGAAGGCAGCGACCTGGCCTTATTGAATAGAAAAAATGTCCAGCTGGAGGTTTCAGAAGGTGCTATAAGGAGCTTGCGTCAAGAAGGAAAAAAGTGCTTCCCAGCTGTCGTTGAGACCAATGAAACACGAATTTAAAAACAGTCCCTGTCTGCGTACGGGTAAGAGAAAAAAATATATAGATAGCAGGTGATGGGAGAATCCGCTCTCGTAACCGCGTTCTAATTAAGTGTTCCCAGTTTGGGATCTAATGTTAATAGGACGCTTTCTTGAAGCACATGTTAGGATTATTTCTTCTTACCTACCTCTATAAAATAAACAAGAAAAAGATGCAAATTTATTATTATTGGTATTGCATATCCTGAATTTATACAATCCTCGGCATCAGTATTAGGTGAATATTAAGATACTTTGAAGACCATTGTATACATTAACAGTAATTCTGCATCTTTCCTCCACAACTGGACTTGCAGTTTTCTTTCTTTTTTTTTCCTTTCTTTTTTTTTTTGGTTGAAATGGAGGTGTAATACATTAACAATAATTCTGGATCTTTCCTCCACAAGTGGACCTGCAGTTTTTGTTTCTTGATGAAATGGGAGGTGTAACCACCCCCGAGTTCTATTATGTTAAGAGGATTTGCGGTTGTTGATCTTACAAATTCAATCATCACGTATAGATTAACACTTGGATGAGTTGTTCCTTCTACATCATTCATTTCTTTACGATGTAATTCTATATTACTCATTCAGATATAGTAGTTCAAAGTATTGCATTCCATATGTCTACTTCTTGCAGCATGGCCAAGTCACAGGTCAACCCTTTTACCTCAAGGCGAACCGTTCCCAGCCCAACCCCACTTGGTTATAAAATCATGATACCACTTAATTAGTGTTTAATTAAAGAAGTTTTCACCATTTCCACGGCAGCCATCTAGGCAGTTGCGATGCTTGAGACTCGACTATAAATAGATACCATGTCCGGTCGCATTCAGCCATGCACACAGAGGATTCTTCCATAGTTTGGTCTGCAAAAAGATGTCTTACGTTGCTCTCTTTAGGCCCATGGTTCCTTTGGCCCTCGCACTCCTTCTCATAGGCTCGACAGAAGCACAATTGGAGTATGGGTTCTATAAAAACTCATGCCCCTATGCAGAATTTATAGTTTTCGAAGAAATGACCAAGATCATAGCAAATGCACCATTTCTTACCGGACCGTTCCTGCGGATGCATTACCATGATTGTTTCGTCCATGTAAGTAACTTAAATCTCATTTGACATGCATGTTGTTTTGGATAAATCTCTTCTCACAAGATTATCGTCTCTGTGAAGGGATGTGATGCCTCCCTTCTACTGAATTCTACAAATAACATCCCTGCTGAGAAAGATGCACCTCCAAATCTACCCATCCGAGGTTACGATGTGATTGATGGTATTAAGGCTAAATTGGAGACCGCTTGTCCAGGAATCGTCTCCTGTGCAGACATCTTGGCTATGATCGCTCGGGATTCAGTGCATTTGGTAAGATTTATGTTCTTATGAGTAGAATAGTTTAACCATAACTAAGACACTTGTTTGATTCTCAGTGATCTTCTTTTCCAGACCTATGGACCATACTATGCAATAGAGACTGGCCGAAGGGATGGAAGCAGATCAGTTGCCAACGATACCCAGGGAAACCTGCAGCCACCAACCTCAAACTTCAGTACTCTGGCTACCACCTTTATCCAAAAGGTTTAACTGCCAAGGACCTTGTAGTTCTATCAGGTAAATTCGACATTGGTGCTGCATCTCAAGTTGATTATAAATAATTCAAGCACAATTTCTTGAAAAAAAGGGGAAAAAATAAAATACCAACCTACTTATCTAAACTAAACCTTTCATACTACATTTTTCATTTTTTTTTTTTTTTCAAAGAACTAGAATGGATGAAAACCCAGCAAAACTCTGGAGTGAGGGTGCAATCCAACACAAGCCTTAACCTTGCATGCACTAGTCTTTAAGAATTATAACTTTTACATATGATAAAGTTCAGAAATTATGGAAAACTCAGGAGGCATCTCCACTGGTTGATAGCCAAACAACTTCCAACTTTTGGTTCTTTATTGCAATCAGGTGCGCACACCATTGGGCATTCACTTTGCTCATCCTTCTCGGATCGCCTCTACAACTTCACCGGCCATCTCGACTTGGACCCGGCGATCGATCCAACCTACGTACCGGAGTTGAAGTGCGAATGTAAGCCTAATGACAACACAACCCGGGTGGAAATGGATCCTGGGAGCGCCTTCAACTTTGACTTGGGCTACTTCAAAGGCGTGGCCAGACGGAGAGGTCTCTTCACATCTGACGACACTCTCCTTGATGACCCTGAGACTAAAGCATACATCGAACGCCAGGTCATGGCGACGCCAGACGAGTTCTTCAAAGATTTTGCGGAGTCCATGGTTAAAATGGGAAGGATTCAAGTCCTCACGCACGGCCAAGGTGAGATAAGGAAAGATGTGCCTTTGTTAACTAGACCAGGTGTGATCAAAATGTCAGAAACTTTCGTTGTGCCGTTTATTTTAATAAGCTTAGGAATTCGAGTTCAGCCCCTTGGATCCCAAGGTTGCTGAAAGGAATTGGCTGCAATAAGGCAGAGTTTCTCTGATTCCTCTGCTCTGTTTGATAATTTGTTCCGGTTGGTTGTGTATCCATTTACTTGAACAGTAATGGAATCGATATTATTAAGATTTACACTTTGCTCGTCCTATTACTGGATTGCATTGTTTGAAGTCTTTAATCAAAATCTCCAGCTGCCTTCCAACGCTCAAGTTGCCGTCCATCTAATTTATTCTCTTGTATAACCGTGTCTCCTGAGTCTTAACAGCTCCAACATAAGGAGACAAGAAAGAAAACAAAAAACCACTTTAATATTTCTTTGCGTTGCATTTTTTGAAGTTGGTCTAAGAAAGCATGGAGTCGTCAGCACAATTGAAGCAGCCAACGTCCGGCGTTTGTTAACATACTAAAATACGGTATTAAAGATGATTAAGGAGAGTTGTTTGAATTCCGAAGACGTGAACATGTCGTCAGCACAATTGAAGCAGCAACGTCCGGGGTTTGTTAACATACTAAAATACGGCATCAGAAGATGATTAAGGAGAGTTGTTTGAATTCCGAGGACGTGAACATTATTAATTACAAAAAAAAAAGAGAGCAATTGATCTAGATAGATCATCAAACTCAATATGTGGACCATTTTGACCACTGCTACTATCCATAAGGATCATCGATGTGGATTATTTTACAACTATGAGAACTCAATGTGGATCACGTCGGCCATTATAAATAGAGCTAGATAAAATTTAGAAACAGGATCTGCCACATCAAGAAGCCGAATCACGTGTTAAATTTCAAGAGGCGATGGCTTGATAATATGATGTCCAATTAAAATGATCTTTTTTTTAAAAAAAATACGATTTTCGAGATCTACAGCGTGAGGGGGCGGTGTCCCTAGCGATCAAGATGAAATTCTTTCCTTTGAGCCTCGAAATAGGTCGGTCAACTTGAAAATTTTTATTTCACATATGACTTTAACCGAGTATAGCTTCCAATCCAAAAAATGAATCATGAAGGAATGATAAAAGACATAATTGATATAGAAATTGGGATCTACTTTTTAAAAAATTTTAGTTCTTTCAAAATTATTTTTATTAAATATATTTATTTTAGATAATTTTTTTTAAAATTAAAAACCTAATATACGTATAGACGGACCTTGTTACTGTAGACGGAGGATATATATCATGTTTTTATCAATAAAAAAAATAAAGAGAAAAAATGACTTGATCTCTACTTTTGAGAATTCTCCTCTTATTCGGTCTTTTAGAGATTTTAGTTAAACAAGTGGAAAGATACTTTCTTTTTCTGATCGGATCAGAACTTTGCTTAAACTCTATGACCTTTTCTCGCCGGAGCGTCAAGAACGAGGCTTCTTCATCGGTAGCATAGGCTAATAGTCTTGGTGTTGAGAAATTCTTATATGGACCAGATCTAATGGACTAGTCTAGATATCGAGGCACATGTATGCTGAATGATAGGATGGATTCTCATCTCTATGTTGATCTTGAATAGTTTAAATGCGTGGGAGGGTAATGTCGCAACCGACAATTGAACTAGTCAACCGGGTTGGTCCACTTAATAATTTTTCTTGATGCCTATTTAACAAGTACCTGCCACCAGCCTTCCAAGACGCGGAAGCACTGTGCCAAGATAAAAGGAGTTTTTTTATTAAAAATTTATATAAGCAATATGGTATTTATTGCCACCATCTAAACTGAACTCCAGATGATGACATAGTCCATCTAATAATTTCTTCTTGATGTCGGCGTTTTAACAAGTACCTACCACGATCTATTCAAAAAAAAAAAAAAACAAAGAAGCATCTACTACTAGCCTTCGAAGACACATAAGCAATATGTAATTTATAGTAGCAATATGGTAGTTGTTTGCCACTGTCCCAATCAAACGCCAGATCTCTCGTATGGAGACAGCCAAGATGCTGAAAGAACAATTGTTGGCAAATGCAGCTCAACCTTCTAATGCATATATTAAGCTACAACTCCTTTTATATAATAATCCTTTCCCAAGTTCTGCCGAGTTTTCTCTCATCCTAGTTATAATTTTTTAAAAACTTTTAACAATATGAGTTAATTTATATTCCATAACAGAAACTATTTTAAAAGTAATGCAAAATCATTTCACAATTGTTGGTGTATCTAACTGACCTCTAGCCATATGGCATCATCAAAAGATATCTATATTTTTATCGATCTACAGCTGAAACATCATATCACATCAGTTAATCATCCAATGACTACTAGCACTATTCTAAACTAGGTCAGATGATTACCAACTTGAAGCTACGTTTGCCGATCTATGAGTCAGCTCATTTTAAGCAAACATCGATTTTGCACCGATCTCTCTCTCAGGATTAGATGCACTACAAGCTAGCTATCCTACAACCATATTATAGCTATTCTCCATATAAGACAACCTCTCCATAGCTAACTACTTTGTTATAACAAACTATTAACAAACTAGGTGAATTATCCATAACTATTTAATAAATAAGATCCTTCGAAGTAGGTGGTTACTAATGGTCTAACAAACTCTCTCAATGGCCTAATGACCTAGCAAGCTTCTTTATATAAGGAGGGGCAAGGATCTCTCCAGGAGGTAAATCATGACTCACAAAACTAAGACTCTAATGAACTCTTTTTAGTTTCTCTGTTGAAGAGAATCTGAGTTTCTCCACTCCAATCTACTTTTTTTGCTCTCTATTTTTTTTTCCACTATTTGTTCTCAGGCTCCAACTGACTTAAATATCTGAGGTTCCTAAATCGAAAGATCTCCCACTAGTTTTAGAAAATTTTTTTGTAGGATTGTCAGCAGATTTCACCAATTTGATCCCTCACAGAGCTCCAGTTCGATTCTTGACTGATCTTATCTTTTTTCTTCGGAGCAACAACAATTAAGAAGTTTAAGAAAAAAGAAAATAAACAAAAGCAGATGTATTGGCTAGAAGATAAGTACTAACCGCAAATTTTGTTGCTATAACAAATGATTAACCTAAATTTTATTAACATGATTACGGAATTGATGTGTCACCAAAATTAGAGTAAGTTAACAAAATTAATCAATGTTAGCAATGTTGATTAACATATTCAAAGTTTGGCTTAGAAAGGCTGCCCTGAAAATTTTATATGAATAGTCTTATTCTTTTACAACTCAAAATGAAATTTAGGTCCTGGTTTCTTATGGACCAGTTAATCAACACCTTAAACGAACATTTGGTTTTCCATCAAATCAGGATGGAAGGCAGAGTTGTTTGCATGATAGCTTTTATTATTATTATTATTATATTTTTTTGGCTAAAACTTTGCAAGATAGTTTTGTGGCGCACGCGGATATCCCTAGCTAATTTCATCATGACTGATTAGTTGTGAGGCCTAACCAGATACGACAAACAAAATTTTAATGTTATCATGGCCTTATAGTTTGAGAAATTATTGGTTAGAACTATTTTACCATATGTATCTTAGATCATTCAATAAGAAGCCATCACAATATCCAAAAAATAATTTTTTCTTCAAATAGCAAAAGTTATTAGCTAGTCAATCATAATCAATAGTGAAATTTTTTTCACTTAAAATTTTTAATTAGGCTTGAACAATAATATTTTTTTTTAATAATAGATGATGTGATGATTTTTATTGGATGGACCAAAATAGAAGTGGTAAAATAACAACATCCTCTCTTGCTATCCCTTAGATAAGATATATGGCTTTATGTCCGACAGAACCGCAAATTTAATAAGATTCCTGATTTGTTGTACTTTAACCATCACAGCTAGGCGAGGAGAATCAGATCAGCATCACATCAAGGTAGCGTTGGCAAGGGTTGCTTAAATTGTTCGTATGTATTTTTGCTTCTAGGCGGAAAAAGGCCTGTATATTTTGGGTACATCACTAAAGTGCTTTGAAAAATCCCAGGGAACCAAACGCATGCAAGTTCAAGAACAGGCTGCAAAATGGCTTGAATTTTGTTGAAATGTAGCTAGATGTTGGCCCTAATAAATCCGGATATGATCCTAACCAATATTGGGTCATACCATTTAAATATAAACACTACTTGTGTTTGGAATTAGGCTTAGATTTTTCGATTTTGAGCAGACCCCTGTCCAATCTGACTTAATATGTTGTATGAAATAACATGAATTTGGTACGTCCAAGTTTCAAGAATATCAAACCTGGCCCAAAATAGAAATATTAATGTAAGTAAAAGTTTAAATAGACACACATGTAGATAGTCAGACTATACCTCAATGAGTTATGCTAAGCTAAGATAGCTACAATTGCCAAGTGTTTTAATGGATTTGTTAGGATAGCTAGCTAGTTCATAGTGCACATATATTATTTTGGTATGCATTTAAAATTTAACCAAAACTAACAAATATTTATTGATATCCAATGATTCTTTACCTTGAAATTTATCTTAACTCCATAGGTGACCTTGCCTCAAGCCTGAAAATTTAGAGTTGATTCAAAAAGATTTTCAACTCGATGTGCACTACTTTAACCATTATGAGTAAGGACTGGGTATAGTGTAGGAGCAAGATCCATTGCACAAAAAAATTTGATTGCATACCAAACTTCACAAAACTATAATTTGGTATCCACATAAAACTTAATAAAAACTAACAAATATTTATTGATATCAAAATATTTTTTACCTTGACATTTACCTTAACTCTAAAGACAATCTTGGCTCAAGCCTGAAATGCAGTGTAGGGTTTAGGTATGGCCCAATTTAACCTGATCTATTTTCTTGATCAAATTTTGAAAATAGAATGGTCAACTCAATGCAGGTTAAGACAATTTCCAAGTACATTAAGTTGGATCCAGATGTTGCATCAAAATTTCAATTGCATTAAGCTCGGATCTAGTAAAGTCTGGACTCCATCTACTTGTAGCCTATTTATGAAATGGAGTCCCACAATCTTCAAATAGACCCTAAATAAATGCAAAATGTAGGCTTTTCCAAACTACACCATTTTGGAGGGAAAGAAGGAAAGCTTGATGCTAGAACTATAAAAGTGTAGTGTTCTAAAACATCCGATTCAGGTCCATCTGGGGAAATTTCTTCAAGCTTTAGATTCTACTTTGTGAAAAGCGTACAAAGACGTCAAGTTGCTTGTTTGACACGGTGACAGCCAATTGTCAAAGTGCAGCCCATCATCATATGTAGCCCCATATTGGACCATCTTTGACCCCGACCTGATGACAAATATCCAAAGCATACTACCAAAGTTCTAAATTTGAAAGGAATCTGGGTTAAAACCAAGCTTTGTTGGGCCTAGAAATTCACGTTCCATATGCAACCCTACGCAATGTACCATCAGTAGCCTACTTAGCAGCTAAGTTATTAGTAAAAAAATCAAAAACTATATAACAAGTCTGAGATCCGAGATGAGAGTCCATTTAGTGGAAATTTTTGCCATTGAGTGACAAGAAACTACAGATCACATTATGGTACATGCTTGACAAGGTTGAAACAGTCATTAATCCAATAAATTAATAAGCTCGCCAACAGAGTGATTATAATATTATTGTTACTTTAACTTTCTAAAGCATTCGACTTTCCCTCACCCCTTTTTTCTCAAATGGATGGACATTCTGGGAGTACAGCTCATCCAAGTACTTTGAATGCTGCAAAATTGGCTTTATCCTCTTGTTCTCCGAACTAGGAGTCCATTTCTGATGAAAACGTTCAGACTAATTTATACTCAACCATGTAGACCAACGTCATGCAGACCACGGTCATCGCACGCCATCGCATGCAAAAGTCCAAATCCATGTGCCGGCCACGCGCTAAAACACTAAACTAATATTAAAAAGACGTAAGGGGTGACGCCACCCAATCCTCGGGCCATTGGCCGTTCCATTTACCAACCACACGCATCGCCCATATTAAACGCTAGTGCGTGTGGCAGCCACGCGCCTTGTCATAAATATTTTCTACTCCAGCGCGTGGCAACCACGCGCCTTGTCATAAAAAAATTCGACTCCATGAACTGGCTTCCATGTAATGACTCCAAATGCGGCATGTACCACCATATGGACAAATCATTGTATGCGCCGCGGACATGATGGTGCACACTCTCTATCACTAAAACACTCGAGATATACGGGCATGAGTTCCATTCATCATGTATATGTCTTGATAATCGGCTCACAAGAGAAAATATTAGATGGATCAATTAGATCCATCATCAATCTAGGATGGAATCGTTTGGTATAATATATTGCCACTATATATAAAATAATAATAATAATAATTCATTTTATTCTAGACTCAGGATGGATCTGATTCACCAACTAATTTGTTCGATCACAAAATACCACCGTGATTGATGACATGCATTAGCATGATAGTGCGTACATTATAAGGGCTTATAGCACCACGGCCCCAGCCCCTTGCTCCACACGTTTAGGTGGGCCCTAATAGTTGGCGGCTGATGGGAAGGGTGCGGAGACCCTAGCCTTGACGCGGTGATGTGTGATGTATTAATTTATTCTTGTTGCGTATCATAGATATTATTTCATAGCAATGCGCATGAAAAATTGTGTGGTAAAGAAACATGAAAGAACATCCCAATCTAGAGACCACGAGCCCGCCAACACTTATAAATAGGTGGTTCACTGGCTTCAAGCCACAGCTCACGTTCCAGTGTTCTCAAAGCTTTTGTCACCACTGCGAAAGACGGCCATGAGGCTTTTCTTAAGGTCTTTGTTCGAGTTAGCCTTCGTGCTCTTCCTTCTTGACTCAGCCAATGCCCAAGCCTTGAAGGTTGGCTTCTACAAAAGCTCATGCCCATACGCTGAGGCTATAGTTCGTAAGGCCGTGGCCGGTTACTTTCTCAGGACCCAACAGTCTCCGGCCCACTATTAAGGCTCCATTTCCATGATTGCTTTGTTCGGGTAATGAGATTTTAATATGCTTCCATTCTTAACTAAATATTTGCACTGAGATAATGTTTGCAAGTGTTTTACTTGCCACAGGGTTGCGATGGCTCGGTACTGCTGAACTCCACTAAGACTAATTTAGCAGAGAAGGATGCAATGCCGAACCAAAGCCTGGATGGATTTTATGTCATTGATGCAGCAAAGGAAGCATTAGAGAAAGCATGTCCAGGGATTGTCTCATGTGCTGATATCGTAGCTCTCGCAGCAAGGGATGCTGTCTCCTTGGTACATTTGAAGCTGTTCTTTGTTCTCAGATTGCTTGTTTCATGTTCTAGGGCTAGTTATATTGACAGAAATAGTTTGCTCTGGTTCAGGCCACCGTTCAGTTGGAAAAGGGTCTTGGATGGCGAGCAAGAACCTTTGGGAGGTCCCCACAGGGAGGAGGGATGGGCTTGTGTCCGTGGCCTCTGAGGCTTTGGCTAATTTACCATCTCCTTATGCTGAGATCACTCAGCTGAAAGCATCCTTTGCTGCAAAGGGTTTAAGTGCAAAGGACTTGGCAATTTTATCAGGTATTGTTTGTGTCAGCAAAGGAAGTTCTAGGATGGACCACAAAATTAGATCACACACCGTAATATCAACATAACATAGAGAATATTCGCATCATATAACTATTGCATTTGTTAAGCCTGTTATGTATCATTCACGCTTTCCCTATTAATTGGTTAGTGCACATGATGTCCTGAGCTTAGGTTTGCTGGAGATCTCTTCATGTATTTATTTAATTAACATATTTATTATCTTGATTGGCTCCGGTCATTGTCGTCCCTCCACACGTGTGATCCAGGTCGCACGTGAGAGGAGATGGTAAGCTTGATATACATTATCGATTTTTTTCCTATTAGTTAAAGCTTTTGGACCCGATTGCTTAGTTAACCGTATTAGATTGTAACTTGATTCATCTTATAATATCGCTAAAATTGAAGGGCTAGATTGTTCTCGAAAAACAAAGAGTAAAAGAAACTTTGTTAAATATTGTTACTATGATGATTAGAAGCAAAATTCCTAGTGACAAATATCATGGCCAATTTTTATTCAGGAGCTCACACAATTGGAAATTCTCATTGTTATTCCTTTGAGAGACGACTCTACAACTTCACTGGAAAAGGTGACACCGACCCAACTTTAGATCCGAAGTACGCAATCAAGCTAAGGAGCCAATGTAAGCCCGGGGATGAGACTACCACGGTGGAAATGGTTCCAGGGAGCTCCACAACGTTTGATACCAAGTACTACAAGTTAGTCGTGAGAAGAAGGGGTTGTTCCACTCTGATGAGGCTCTCCTTCAGGACAAGGAGACGAGAGACTATGTCTACTCTCGGCTCGATTCACCTAAGTCTAGTTTCTTCTTCGACTTTGGCGTGTCAATGGTGAAGATGGGACAGATTGGGGTGCTCACAGGCAAGGCAGGGGAAATTAGAAAGCAGTGCGCTTTAGTTAATAGCTAGTCTTTTGAATCCATTGTGGCTGTGGAAGGTAATTAGTATCTACGGAGTGTGTTGTTACTCTAAAAGAAACTGCTTACTTTGAGATTGTGTAGTTTAAATATTATTTAGCAATTATAAGAGTGGAATAAAATACATCTTTTGTTTGGTCACAAACCGAGGACAGAGCAGGGCGCATGGAAAAAAAAATAGAACAACTTTTTAGTTTAATGGAGTCCAGGATTTCGACACAACCATGAATGTAAAGGGCGGGCCAAAGGGCTACTCGAGCCTTATTTTAGTCTTTTCCTGTTTCGATCATTAAGCTGGTCCAATTTGCGGTTATCAGTTGCCAAGCTATCCAATTAACCTAAGAGAAATTAGGAAGGATTGGTTGACGAGATATGTACCGGGGACTGTATCCAAATATATCTCAAAATAATAAATTTTGTTATCATAAGATATATTGACTGCTGCGGATCATTTGATCGGAATAAAATTTAAATAGATATATTTGATGGTATGAATTATTTTAAAATATATTCATTCTACAAAAGACTTATTGTTACAGGATCAATTTAGATTGGCTCTTATTCATTTAGAAAACATAGTTCAGTGGACTATATGGGAAGCAATCAGATATAAATTAATACCGACTCCTCATATTTTGATAATTTCCACCTATGTGTCCATTATAAATTAGGGGTGAAATAAAATGAAATTCACATGGAATCCTGATAGAGTCCTGATGGCAATCCTCTAAGTGCACCGGTTAGATAGGTCTCCGTGAGAGCTAAAAGCAAGATCGACATCAAAAGTTATTTTGTGAGATAAGCAATCTGGAGACAATAAATCGGCATCCTTTCATCTTTTCCCAAAGAAAAAAGGATATCTTAATGAAATGTATGCTGTGACAACTCACATGTATGTATATTAGGCCATGATATTGCAATTCAAGGTCATTTGAGGCTCTGAAACGTCTTGTGAAATTTTAAGAATTTGACCAAGATATATCATTTGTGGAAAAGTTAGCAATATGATGAAAGATAAAAAAATATAAGAGCAAAGATCTGGTTTCCTAGATAGTTTTGATAATTTTGTTTACTGAAAATTTCTTGAATTTAATTAAAATTTGTAAAGAGAAATCTCAGTTGAAAATAGAGCTCTTGTACTGTAGTTTTATAAATCGGATTTTAAGAAATAAAATGGGCAATACATACTCTCAAGATTTCATAAAATTTATCTTTTGCATTTTCTTTTTTTTTGAGCGACATCCCGGATGAATGGCACGAACAATTTTTTCCCCTATTTGATCAAATGAAAGCTAAAATTAAGATTTGGATCTGTTGGGTGGATG
>KE504913.1:566014-580099 GCA_000441515.1 Elaeis oleifera
TGTAGAAGGTTGGCCGGTAGCGGAGTCCAGAGGGCACTTGGAGCAATCTGATAGACGATTGAAAAACCCATCTTGGAGAAGCCCGGATAGGTGCCACATGGCGAGAACTTCGGCTGAGGATATTTTATACCCAACAGGAGACATATCATTGATTGCTTCCTCAGCATACATGAGATGGTGGCATATTGCAAGTGCACAAGTGAAAAAGGGTTGCTTTGTAAGTTGGACTTTGAGAAGGTTTTTGACAAATTGAACTAAGAATTTCTTTTGAAGTGCTATATGCTAGAGACTTTCCTATCGGATGGATTGAATGGATTCGTCGTCTTCTTTCATCGGCCTCCATTTCTTATTAGTGAATGGTTCTCCTAGTAGATGGATAAAATGCAAGTAAGGCCTTAGGCAAGGGGATCCAATCACACTTTCCCTCTTCAGTCTTGCAGTGGATGTTCTTACTCGATTTCTCAAAAGAGGGGATGCATTAGGGTTAATTGAAGGAATTGGTGACCTTAAGGAGTACAGGGGTTTTTTGAGCTTATAGTTTGCAGATGATATACTTCTATTTTGTGCTGAAAAATAGGGAAGCATGCTGGTAGCCAAGGCCATCTTGTTGGCATTTGAAGCTACTTTTGGGTTGAAAATTAACTTCTACAAGAACTCCATTCATTAGCTGAACATGAATGATGGGAGGCTTCAAAGTTTGCATCTTGGTTGAACTGCAAGAAGGAAGATTTTTCATTCATTTATCTGGGCCTACCTTTGTATTTTAGAAAGCTTTTCAAGCAATGTTGGTTACCTTTGATTGAAAAAGTGAGTGCGAGACTTTTTACTTAGAAAGAAGTTACTTTCATGAGGAGGCAGGTTAACCTTGATCAATGCTGTGATGTTGACTCTGTCTTCATATTACATATCCATCTTCAGACTGTCAACTTAGGTTATTAGTAGAATTGACAAGATGAGAAAACTTTTTATGAAAAGGTTGTAATGAAATTAGTGGGTTTCACTGCCTGGTGAGCTGGGAGGTTATTTGTAAGTCTAAAGATCAAGGGGGTTTAGGTATCAAAAACTTGTCTCAATTGAACAATTCTTTGCTTGCTAAATGGTCTTGAAGGTTTCTTTATGGGGCAAATGGTTCTTGGTAGCACCAAATTGCAAGAGCTTACTACTCAAGAAAGAAGTTTGAAATGCCAACGAGAACATTTTGGGGCTATCTTCTATTTGGAAGGATATTAGTTTGAAGAATGAGGCTTTTTGAAAATGTATGGCTTTTAAATGCGGCAACGGGAGGTCAATTAGATTATGGGAAGATGCTTAGGTTGTACAGATATTGAAGTGTAACTTGTCGGTTGCATCATTTTGGAATATGAGCACGTTGAGGTGGTGTGTCCTGTTGATAGATCCTTTGACAAGATATGAGTCATATCGGCTTCAGTTGTTGTATAACTTTCTTTCTTCTATGGTGTCGTCTCGTATTGCAGATGTTCCTATTTAGAGGCTGGCACACAATGACCTTTTTATTATTATTTTTTTACAAGTTCCTAAATTTTGGTGGTTTGAGATGTCCTTTTCAAAATGCAATTTGAAAAACGCCGAGTCTAGAAAAATTAAGTATTTTTATGGTTGGCAGCCAAGAATAAGTTACAAACCGATGAAGTACTTGCTAAGAAGTGTTGGAATATTAGTATTGGTTGTTGCTTTTGTGGTGCCAACTTTGAGTCTATTAATCATTTTTTCTTCCATTGCTTATTTGCAAGGAGTATATGGACAACCATAAAATTACAGTTGAATCTTAAAGAAAATCAGTGAACTTTCTTGATCTTTGGACATATTGAAAAGGGAAGAACAAGGGCAAGTGGGCAAAGAAGGTGGGGTATCAACTTTTTGCAGTTGCTTGTTGGGAGTTTTGGAAGGAGAGAAACGTCCATATCTTCTAAATAAGAAGAATTCAGTATTCTCAGTCTTACAGAAGCTGCTCCAATCCTTTTTTGATTGAAGGCATCTGGGTTGTACTAAGTTTCAGATACAACATTAAGAGTTATGGAATAGATTGCAATCCTTCGCTATGCATCCCACTCCCTAAAATTCTTTTTGGGGTGGGATATGAGTTTTGTTTTGCCCATAAAGTTTCTTCTTTAGGTGGGATATGGGTTCTATTATTGTCCATAAATCTTTTCTTTGTGTTGGACTCTAAATAGAGCTTATTGTTCTTTGAAACTGTATCCATAAATTCTAAGCTTTTTATTCTAATAAATGGGGGTAGCTTTGCTACCTCCCGTTCACATCAAAAAAAGGGAAATAAGCTGGTGTTTATCAGAAAAAATAAGATAGTTCAACTATGTCAGAATTAACCAAATAAATATGATGTCAAGCCATAATAAAATCAAAACAAAGTAATATAAAAGTTAACAAATGATTGAATTTAAAGATACAAACAACAAAATAAGATGAGCAAAATAGATAGACAAGGTGTTTCAACTTTACTCAAGCTTTAGTACCTAGCAATAACAAGATGAAGAGGTGAAGGTATCAAGACGTCAGAAATTAAAGATACTTCAGGACTTCAAAATCGTGCTTAATTTATAATAGAAGAAGCCATCTGTAATTATGTAGGGTGAAGATGCTTCATATTGTGTACTGCTGTTTGCGTTCCACCAGGATGATACAGAACCTCCGATGACTAGAATGATGAATGATTGTGACCATTTAATGGAAATTCTATTCTTCAGCGTCCTACTGCTCAAATTCTCATTTTGTCTGAAATAGACACTTTCTCCATCTAAAACATAGTATATAAGATGATGCTTCAGCCGATCAAAGATTTGTGCGAAGCTTCCTTCTTCCTACCAGAAGCAATTGGTTGAACAAATGAAAACTAGACCAGTACCAGTCTGTAACATCCATTCTAAAAAGCTCAGCCAACAAGTGGCAGAAAAGACATTGCACCAAGCAAAGGTCACAGGAAGCCCGAATACCTAACACACTGCAAAACCAAGAGGACATGCAGTTGTATGGAAGCACCTCTCCTAGTGATTAGCTGCTCAATGGCTGAATCAAGTTCAGTCGCACTTCAAGAACTCAAATCTTTCAGTCAATCTACTTAAACAACGACAATATAGTTACACAAATTGGCTGATGCTTCAGCTATCACACTCCTGAAAATTAAGAAGGGTTTGAGAGTCCACTTGAATGTTACATCTCAAATATCTGGACAAATAATTCAGATTGCCTCTCTTGTTATCCCGGTAAAATTTAGACCAGTCAATCTGAAACGATATAAACTCAGGCCAACATGAGACTCCATGCACGTGGAAGATCATTGACACTTTGGCCAAGAGTGCATTGATGGTGGATGTTTGGCAAGAACACCATCTTTCAAGATCTTTTCGATACCACGCATTGCAGCAGGAAGAAAGAAGAAATAAAACAGAAACAATCAAATACGAAGATCAGCAAAAAAAGAGCTCGCCTCCACGGGGCATGCAAATTTCACTATGAGAAAAGAGAAGAAAAATTATAAGAGGAGATCACACCCTCAACTCTTATACATCCAATTTCTCTCTCACAGAAAGTTCTCCCTCACAAAAGCTCACTCTCTAGGAAGACCCCCCCGAATTTCTGAAGCGACCGCTGTCCGCTGTCCAACAGCCTCCCTGGAGCCTCTGTTCTTCCTCCTCTCGGCGCTCGCTTCTGTTCTAGGTTCTTCACCGATCAAAGCCACGCACCACGCCATCCTCAGTTCCTGTGTATAGGCCTCCTAAAGGCTTAAAAACCCAATTAGATTGGGACACTGTTTCCTTACAGCACCCAAAAAACCCTCTGGACTGTTGGATCATGACCGGCAATGTCTCAGACCACCCGATCACGCACTGGTCCATGAGAAGAGTTCGTAGACCGTGAGAAACATCGAGAAAATGGTATTCGGTCCACTGTGGACCGTGAGAAACCAAGAGGAACGCCCATCAGTCCACAAGGCCCTCTATGCACCGCCCGGTCCACGGTGGATCGGGCTATCCGGGCTCCCGCGAGGGCCAGGGCCACGCCTGCGCGTGCGCACCCGAGCCTGGGCTGCACCCCGCGCATGTGCGCCCAGGCTTGGGCCACGCTCTGCGCACTGGGCCGCGCCCGGCCGCGCGCTATCGTGCCTGGGCCATGCACGGCCGTGCCACCGCCGTTCCGCCGGCCCGCCATCAGCCGCCGCCGGTCCTCCGTCGCTTTGGACTTTTGCCAACTTCAATCGGATGCATCTCCTTCATCCGGACTCCATTTTGGATGATTTTGGACTCGTTGGACTCTATTTTTTATCGCGGACCTCGCTGTGGGCTCAATATATATCAAATCTCGAGATATCAAATCTTAACAATCTCTATCTCGACTCGACATTTGGTCTCCTCCTAACTCTAAGAGCTTCTTGATCTCCTCACCCCCATGCCCTGGGCAATCATCTGCTGATCATGGATAGGCAAATATGGGACTCGAGCCAGGCCGCTCGATCCCATCTCCATCATATGCTGTGCTCTTCCTAACCTGAGACCTGCTCGGGATATCATCCTGCGATAATAGGAATCTCACCTTGTGATATCACCTTTCATCTTCTCGAGTCTCATGTCTTGTGCCTGATCCATCTCCACTTGGAGCTCCACCTCACTTTGGACTCCTCTTGGCTCTTGAAGCTCCACCTCGTACTGAGCTCCCGCTAGATAGTAATGTCCTCTCGTCTTCTTTTACTCTCTAAACAATCCTATTACTGCGAAGTACCTTCAGGATTTCTCCATCAGCTACCATCCTGTAGCCTCTCGAATCCAGTCTACTCAGTGAGATAAGATTCTATCTGAAATCGAATATGTATCGGATATTTTCAATTTCCTCAACTGCACCATCATGTATTATCCAGCTGACTGTCCCGATGTCTCGGATCGCACAGTTCGATCCATCTGACAGATAAACAGTACCCTCACTGTTCTCCAAAAAGTCAAACTACTCCTCTCTGCAATATACATGATAGATGCATACAGAATCTAAAATCCACTATCGAAAAGAAATAGATACCTCATCAGATATCTCCAGGGTATCACCTTTTGAATCGCTACTAGCTGTTGCTGCAGTAGTCCTCGTCCGATCTCTGAGTTGGAAGCAATCTCTAGCTAGATGCCCCAACTCGTCACACCAGTAACATCTGGTCTTGTTCAAGTCCCTCATCCTGGACTTGGACCGTCCTCGTCGCGATCTCCTATCATCCTGTCTACCGTCTCTTACTCCTCCAGAAACCACCAAAGCTGAGCTACTGCCACCTGAGCTCGAAGCTGGATTCTCCCTCTTGAGAACCTCGTTTTGGAGAATCGCCGTGATGATCTCATCCATCTTGATGGTGTTCTTCCCTACTAGAAGAGCAGTCACCAAGATCTCATACGAAGGGGGAGCGACGCTAGCAAGACCAGCACTCTGGTCTTCTCCTCAACTTTCTCGCCAACGCTGAGGAGGTCGGTGAGGATCTTATGGAAGTAGTTGAGATGCTCCTGCATGCTGTCCCTCAGTCATCCGCAGTTGGTAGAACTACCTCTAGAAGAAAAGAGTGTTGGTGAGAGATTTCGCCATGTACAACTCCTCGAGCTTCGATCATAGCACCGTCGGAGAAATCTCACTAAGCACATGGATTACCATCTCATCCGTTAGATACATGCAGATGGTACTCACCACCTGCATATGGAGCCACCTCCAATTCTGTACCTCCATGATGGTCGACTTCTCCTCGCATAAGAGAGCATCAATCAATCGTTGTTGGATGAGCACGTCCTTCACCCTTGCCTGCTATAAGGAGAAATTACTCTTTCCATCAAACTTGTTGATCTCCACCTTGATTGATCCTGTCTTCTCCATCTTCAATCTTACTCACCGCCGCTGCAATCTGCATCCTTGTACTGCCTCACTCTGATACCACTTGATGGTGGATGTTTGGCCAGGACACTACCTTCCAGGATATTTTCGATACCGCGCGTTGCAGCAGAAAGAAAGAAAAATAAAATAGAAACAATCAAATACGTGGATCAGCCAAAAAAGGGCTCGTTTCCACAGGGCATGCAAACTTCACTATGAGAAAAGAGAAGAAAATTACAAGAGAAGATCACACCCTCAACTCTTGTATACCCAATCTCTCCCTCACAGAAAGTTTTCCCTCACAAAAGCTCTTTTCTAGGAAGACCCCCCTGAACTCCTGAAACGACCGCTGTCTGCTGTCCAACAGCCTCCCTGGAGCCTCTGTTCTTGCTCCTCTCGGCGCTCGCTTCTATTCTGGGTTCTTCACCGATCAAAGCCATGCACCATGCCATCCTCAGTTCCTATGTACAGGCCTCTTAAAGGCTTAGAAACCCAGTTAGATTAGGACACTGTTCCTTACAGCACCCAGAAAACCCCTTGGATTGTTGGATCACGACCGACAGCATCTCAGACCACCCGATCGTGCACTGGTCCACGAGAAGAGCCCGTAGACCGCGAGAAATATCGAGGAAACGGTGTTCGGTCCATCGTGGACCGTGAGAAATCGAGGGGAAACACCCTCTCGGTCCATAAGGCCCTCTATGCACTGCTTGGTCCACGGTGGATTGGGCTATCCGGGATCCTACGCGGGCGTGCGTGGGCTTGGGCCGTGCCCGTGTGCATGCGCCTGGGCTTGGGCCGTGCTCTGTGCACTGCCCTGCCGCGATCGAGCTGCGTGCTGTCGTGCCTGGGCCGCGCACCGCCACGTGTGGCCGCACCACCGCCGCTCCGCCGGCCCGCTGTCAGCCGCCGTCGGTTCTCCACCACTTTGGACTTCGTGCCAACTTCAATCGGACATATCTCCTTCATCCGGACTCTATTTCGGATGATCTTGGCTCATTGGACTCCATTTTTCGTTGCAGACCTCGCTATGGGCTCAATATGGATCGAATCTCGAGGTATCAAATTCTAACATGCATGCGCCTGGGCTTGGGCCGTGCTCTGTGCACTGCCCTGCCGCGATCGAGCTGCGTGCTGCCGTGCCTGGGCCGCGCACCGCCACGTGTGGCCGCGCCCGCCGCTCCGCAGGCCTGCCGCCGGCCGCCGTCGATCCTCCGCCGCTTCAGACTTCGTGCCAACTTCAATCAGACGTATCTCTTTCATCCGGACTCTGTTTCGGATGATCTTGGACTCATTGGATTCCGTTTTCGTTGTGGACTCGCTATGGACTCAATATGGATTGAATCTCGAGATGTTAAATTCTAACGTGCATTAGTAAAAGGCAGGCATAAACGGTGGAATTTAGATCCAAATTCATAAAGCTGACGATAAAAGTCTAATAGGAATCCTATCAGAACTTTAAGGCAATACAGAATTTTATTGTTTTGTCTCGCATGTGGGGCACAAACACAAGTTATTCGTCCAAATGCTGGCCTAAAAGGATTGCTTGTTTAATTTTTAAATAAATTTTACATTACGTATCTTAAGCAACATATTTGCATGCAAAAGTACCAAATGATCAAGTTGTAATCATCTTTGATAGCTGTATCCAAGGAGCCTACATTAAACATCCTTTTTCATTTTTTTCCTGGAAGGAGGTTTCAGGGTGGTCTTTCAGAATTATTTGGTGACGGCTATCGTACATGCAAAAAAAGTACTCAATCTCCCTCTTCCTCTGCAATTTGTCAAAAATCATAAGATCACTTTGCCCCGAAAATGAAACGAAGTTCACGAAGCCCCACTTTCGTCCCAAATCCCTCTAGGGCCATTTGCTTGCACCGTCTCTTCGTTTGCGGTAAACATGTCGCATAGAAGTCATCTTGCCTTCTAATAAATAGTCCATGCATTGAGAGAATAATTATATCACGAGAACCCTACTCTAAAATCTATGGGAGGAAGTACATTTTCTTCTATCCAAAGTTACTGAAAATTGATTCTATTGTCACAAAACTCATGACTAAGATCTGTGACGGACTGAGTTGGATGAATGGAGCTGCAGGTACACCTACATACGATTTGCCGCAGTGTGTCCGATGGAAACCTTTGATGTTTCATCAACTGGAGACTTAAAATAGTCGGAAGGGAGAGAGAAGGTGGAGATGATTTAGGATTGATTCCCTTCTTTCTTCTTTATATAGAAGAGACATTGTCAACCACGATTTGAATTTTTGGGATTTAACCATGGCATTCGATAATGGGATCGGATCATTCACACCCATATTGTGCACAACTGTTGTGGGCGGTTGTTATGCACGTGATGATGGAAATATTGGTCATGTGCACACCGGTGAAAGAAACGGTCCGGATCGCAAGAGTCCAGCTGGATCAAATCTAGTTGACATGGACCAAGCTATGGTCGCTTGGGGGACGCACAACGGGTTCTTTATTACATTTTGAATCAAGAATTTAAAACTTATGGTGGACCCACACCAGATTCTTTATTATATTAACTGAATCAAGAATTTAAAATATATATAATCTGGTAGGCACAATTATAAATTAGAAAGCTCTAATAACTTCTTTGTTATTTATAGTAGATATAATTCCTCGATAGATGCTGATGGATGCCCAACTTTGTAAAATGATTGGTGAATCACACGATAACTTTTCCACATCCACGACACGCAATCCGAAGCGGCAAACGTTCCTCGTCATTCCACAAGAGGTTATTTTATGATTTCATGTAGTGAGAGACGAACATTAATTCTATCCAACCAAATCAGCATAAATCGTCACCAAATCGCCCATTTTCAATCAGTAAGACCTCCCTAAATAGACGGTAGTTGATGGAGAGAATCCTAAGACGCTGTCGAGCATCATACGCGCTTTCCGGTACCTTGGTGCTACGGCATCAAATTCTTACTTTCACTTTAGAAAGTAAAAGCTCTCCAATTCCGAGGAAGGGGAGGAGGGCCGATCATGTCCGAAGCCGGAGGCCTGTGCCGCTGGTGCGTGGGGTGCCAGCTCACCATGGGCTTCATCGCCCTCTTCCTCTGGCTCTCCTACCGCCCCATCAAACCCCGCTTCTACGTCACCTCCTTCTCCCTCGCCGCCGGCGCCAACTCCACCGCCTTAAAGCTCCTCCCCGGTGACCCAATCGCCTCCTTCGTCCTCGAGATCGAGAACAAGAACAAGGAGATGGGCATCTACCACGACCCCTTAACGTCTCCCTCTCCTTCTTACCCAACTCCTCCTCCTCCGCCGCCGCCGGCGCCGCCCTCATCCCCGCCTTCTACCAGGGCCACCAGAAGACCGCCGACAAGTCCGGCACCTTCTCCGGCCCTGGTTTCCCGGCTGCGAGGGCCCCTGGCGGTGGCAGTCACCAACGGGACCGCCGTCTTCCGGGTCGGGTTGGAGTCTGCTTTTCGGTACAAGGTCTTCGGGCGGAAGACCCGCCACCACTCGGTGCGCCTGGCCGGTGACGTGCAGGTCGATGCCGCAGGTAAGAAGACCGCGAAGAAGGGGATCCGCCTTAGTTCCGCTGCTCCGCTGGTCCTCTCTTCCCGATCAATCATGGTCCTCGGCGGCTCTGCTGTATATATTTTACTCACATATTGATATTGAATTTGATTGATGGAAGAACGGACGGACGAGATTTAATCACTGTGGTGAGCCTATTTCTCCCTCTTTTCTATTCTGTTGTCACTAGGTCGAGATTTTATCCGACCCATTTACGAGCCCCATCTCCTATCGAGGCCATCGATGGGGACGACCAGCCGTTAGATGCCAATTGGAGGGCCTTGATATATTAGATGGCAAACCCTAGCTGACTTGTACCCACAGACAGACTCTATATATATGCTCGGTGCCGCATCCCCCGAATAGGCCGCCTTTTTATTCCGTTGCCTTCCCGGAGTCTCAGGCCATTTTGAGGCGAAAGGATTGCAATCTCTTTCGCTTCATTTTCTTTCTTTAATTTTTTTACTTCGGCGTTGTGTCCCACCAATCTATTGCTGTTTATACATATTTTTATGTATTCTATGATTTCTCTTAGATTTTTTACCGTTATTTTGGTGCAGTGATGAGGATATCGTGGACTAGAGTTTCTGATCTGGTATATAATACCAGCAGTTGAAGACAAACCCTTGGCTGTCTGAGCACTACATAATTCCCCTTAATCTATTCTTTTTTTTTTTTTCGGCTTCGTGTTTTTATGTTTTTGTGGTTTTTGACAATATTTTGTTAAATTACATTCCAATATTGTTTTTTTCTTATATGTGGTAAATGAATCTTTTCTATTGAAATAATGTCAGTAGCTAATAGTACAAGTATATACCATGTTAGCCTGCTCGTAATCGTGGTTGATAGGGAAGATTTGTGAACGCGTCCATTACCAATTCTAGTGGATGGCAATAGGTTCCTCTAAGCATAATGGCTCGGGCGCTAGATTAAATTTATGTGGCTATCCTGGTCTCTGGCTTGATTTATATGGGTGCCATTCGATCCTGGAAACACCACATATAGTTCTTCCTTCCTTTTTATTTTGAAGCTGCAGCAGAAATAAATTTAGCAGAACATTCGAATTAAATTTTTATTATCTTGTAAAATGAAGTTCCATAGGATGTCTATTGGTTGGAGAACCAGCTAGACTGGAGGGGATCCGAGCTCTTATGCATGATCTCTCTGTTTACTGCCGATAAAAGGAAGAAATTCTAAGATTCTGACTTGAGAATGTTGGAAAAAAAAAAAAGGAAAAGCTTTTAGGAAATTGTTTTGCGGGATTGCCCAATTTAATTGTGTTCTATTTTCGTTAGATTCTGTTTCATTTATAATTGTAGACTTGTAGATATCCATTTCGTTTGTTGAACTTTTTCATTTTTAATTCCCAATCACATTTTATTCCGAGGTCCAGATTTAAAACTTTCATTATCTACTTGTCGTCTTGATTCAGGTACCTGGAAATGGGTGATCAACTAACGATCATGAAGGAAATTTGTCAACTTGCGTGTTTGTTGTACGGCCTATTTTCTTTTCTTTCTTTTTTCCTTCTTTCACTAAAGGAAGGGTTTTTAAAATTCTTTAAAGTGTTTCACTATCTAATTTCATGTACTGTGTTGCTGAAATTTTTACAATTTGCTCTTTAATTCGCATCATGGATGCTACTAACAATTTGCATACGAGTTCCAGACTATGGGTGTATGGATGTGTGTATATATGTCTATTGGTTGCAAAAGGGTACAACCATGCAGCAAATTACAATCTAAGAAAACCAAATCCTTGAGCATTCGCTACGAGCCTACGACCTTAGCAGCAGCAACAGTAGCCCAAGTGTACTCACATTTTGATTAAGTTTTATTCTTAGTTTACTATCTCGGATAAAGCATGAGAAGGAGAAGGGGGCTTGGGGTATGGAGAGCAGAAGGGGCGTTTACGGCCAGCAAGTTTGCCTACCATTGGAGTTTTGCCGCCACCTAATCGAACTCGGGCACTGCCCTGATGAACTTGGGGCAGGCTGTTCCGAGTCATGCGCCACTAATAAGCCCGGCTAAAAGACTGGGCCTCATATGGGCTATTCTAGCTGGTCAATTGACCAAGCTGGGCCAGGCCACACAGCCATCATAAGTGGCAATTGCTCCAAGAAAGGTCATTATAAAAAGCAAACATCATCATCACGCTCTCATGTGCCTGCTAAAGGCCAGAAGGCCTGCGTTCAACTTATCATATATTATTTTAAAGTAATGTTCCGTGTGTGCATCCTGTTCACACCCATCTTGTTTGTTGCAATGTTATCTGGACACTTGCATCTAGCTTCGAAATCTATTCTGGATATGTATCTAAGTTGGATGTTTATGAAGTTCTTTGGTATCTATTTTTTTTTTTTTTGGATTGGAGGAAAGTTGAATTCTTCCTATAGTGAGAGAGTTGAACTCTTTCAACAATAAGGTTGATCCTGTGAAAAAATATTAGGAGTAAGTGGTTGTTCATTTTTTTAGATATTGCAAGAAATATGCGACATATTATTGTTTGTATACATAAATTAATTAGAAAATTTGGAATGAGAAACATCTATATTAGAACATTTACAGAAATAATATTTTAAATATTTTTAAATGTTTAAATAGATAATATTTAAAGATATAAATGTATAACTTATTTAAACTGGGTTTATTTTGATTTTGAAATCTTCAAAGGTCAAAGTAACTCTTGCTTTAATATTGTGCTTCTCTATCTACTTACTGTTCATCCACAAACTGTTACAGAAGGCATCGATGTACCTTACCGCAACCGGGCGAACAGCACAACCAAGTTCAACAGCACCTTGGTAAAGCACGAATATATAGTAGACATAAATACTATCTATATACTAAATATGCTTGAAAGTAAGAATACAGGATGCTATTCGAAAAAATTAATAAAATTCCTGCGAATGCTGGTCATACGACCAAGAAGCCGAACAAATGAGCTACGAAAACACGAGGCAGAAAGCTGGAACTGGCTTAAATAAAGTTTAACAAAAAACATTAAAACAGCTAATGGTAATGGAACGAGGACAGTGTTTTTTTTTTTGATAGACGGAACGGTGATAGTTAATACAAACTCTTAGTGCCAGATAACTATCACATTCACCCACCGCGCGAGTCGACTGTTCTCTCTACTTCTCAAAAAGGCCTATGTGCAGGTTGGTGACATTATCAATTAACCACTTCACACTTTTATCATATATTTAGTTGGGGTTGCGATGGAGTATGGATGAGATTTGAAGGATGGATTGGATTACTTTATTCATCATTTAGTTGAAAAATTTAGAAATGATGGATAAACTAAGGGATTGCCCATCCACTGTGCTCCATTAATTTATATACTTTCAAATTAGGAAGATGCAAGGAAGGATGGATGTAGTATATACAAGATAGATTTTTGTACTGACAAAATTATCTTTATTAAATTTTTTGACAAATTATAATATTTTTCACTTTTTTATACATATTATATATATTTATTTTATTTATTTATTTATATTATTAAATTTTATTACTAATTATTTAATTTTAGTACATAATTTCTATAATTATAATTAAAGAATTAGAATCATTTTTTTCATGTATATTTATTGGATTCCTCTTTCTAATTCGAATACAACTAAGTTTCTAAAAAATATGATTAATACAAAAATTATAAAATATTAAATCTTATATGAGATAGATCTCGACTTCTATATCAATTTTATCTGCTGTCACTGTATCTAATTTTTATGAATTAGAAGATAACCTTTGGTCAAAATTTTTTTTGAAAAGAAAGTTTCAGTATGGCCAACCTATTTCGAAGCCCAAACGGTGCAATTTTGGCCTGATTTAGTCCTCTTAGAGATTTGTTTAAAATTGTAGATCTCGAACTAAGGGGGGAGAACATGGCATCTCATGTGAGTAGTATTGATTTTTCGTACCATCATCATAAATTTGCTATAGACATTAACAAGTCATTTTGCTTGGACAATAGTTACAAAGTTTGGTCTGTAACCCTAACTTCCAAACTAAATTTTCAAAGTTAAGGTTCTTTTGACTTCCAGAATCCAAAATAGCTTACTAACTGAATATAACTTGACCTAATAACTATGTATTTCACATCTCTAAATCTACCTCAATTGCTGTTTCGAGTTTCTTCACCATCAAGCTCAAATTGAAGTTTGTTTACTCAAGCTTGGGCAGCTTCTAAACCTTCATAGCATTGATGACCGCCATTCCTTTCTCCTTGGAATCATCACCTTTCGCCTTCTCCCTCTTGGGATGCAACTTAGGGTGAAGTTTTAAACACTTTTTCTTGATGTGTCTCGATCATGGCGGAATATTTTCGGGATGTTAATGAACAAGACATGCTTCTATTCATCGATAATATTTTTCATTTCATCCAAGCAAGATCAGAAGTATCCATCTTATTAGGAAGAATGCCTTCCGTAGTGGGTTATCAACCTACCCTTTGTACAGAAATGGGTTCTTTGCAAGAAAGAATTACCTCTATCAAAGAGGGATTTATAACTTCAATCCAAGCGATTTATGTACCTACAAATGATTTGACCGACCCTGCTCCTGTCACGACATTTGCACATTTAGATGCTACTACCGTACTATCAAGAGTATTAGCTACTAAAGGTATTTATCCAGTAGTGTGACGGCATGGGGA
>KE504913.1:580231-593842 GCA_000441515.1 Elaeis oleifera
TTCTAAATGTCTTTAAGGCCATGACCGATGCCGAACCATTGTAATGATCATAAATTTTTTTGAGTCATGTTGGTCTGCTTCTTGCCCTGGTTCCTCTTTTGACTTAATCTTTTGCTGTCCTTTTAAATTTGTCACTTTTATTGCTTTTCTTAGATTGATTCTTCTTCTCAATCCCCATAGCCTTTACATTAACTTTACTGATATTTTAACTTGAAAGAGCTTCAGCTCCTTTTAGATGCTCCTATAGAGACCTTCAACGTACTTTATAAAAATTGCATGATCATGAATAAAGACTTCAAAGAAGATTGCTTGCTTATAAAACTTGGTGGTATAGCCTTGGTTGGATCGATTATACTTTTGACACAAGTGTTGCCACTTGATCCATTGATCCTCCTCATGGCCAATTAGATAAAACTGCTTCTTGATTAGGCCATTGAATTTGCTCGATATCGGTTAGAAATGCTGTTGTTTCTCATGTATAAATTCCTCCATATAAGAGCATGGCTAGAAAGTTTGAAACGAGCAAAAGCTACCTTTTAGATACTATTGTATCCATATATATTAAAGTAGATTTCTAACTGGTCTAGCTAATTATCCAGTCTTTTCACATCAACGGTTCTATTATATACAGAGGTCTCGACTTGAGCTTCAACTTTAAACGGTTAAAAGAATGATTTTTCGTACCTCTAGGTTGCTCATCCTCATTGGATGGAGGATCTTCATCTCTAAATATCAAAGACAACTTCACAACAGGAGTTGCTGGTGCTTATGCTTGCATTGAATATATCGCCAATCTAGAGACGATCTCGATGAGTTAAGAAATTTTTTCTTCTAGTTGTATCTAAGATGTTTCTTCATCTTATTATCCATCGAGAAAAACTAGCAGCTATACTCATCTTTGTTCTTTGATGTTCTTAAAATTGGATAGCCTTTCTTCTAGTTCTTGTATTGCTTGGGTGTTTGGGCCATGCACTAAAGCCCCTATAATATAAAGGACTAATACTCTGATATCAATCTGATTTGATTAGAAAGAAAAAAAAATTTTAATCCACTCAACTTGAATATCTAAAAAAAAAGAAGAAGATAAAAAAATTGTGAAACTAGGGCTTAAATCTTCTTCTCTTTCGTTGTTTGATTCTCCATCATAAAATTTGATATACATAAACCCTATTTATAATAATGAGATTTTTTTCTTGCATAATTTAAGTATGATTTCTATTCCTAATTTCTAAAAGAACTTCCTCATTTTTAGAAGGACGTCTGTCCTTAAACAATTTTGTTAGATTCCTCTTCCTAATTCAAATAGGACTAAATCTTTAAAAACTATGATCAATATAAAAATTATGAAAAAATACTAAAATCCTACGAGAGGTAGATTAGACTTGTACATCAACTTTGCCTTCTATCATCCCGTCTAGTTTTTACAATTGAAATATAACCTATAGTCAAAATCTATCATGAAAAGAAAAGTTTTGATTTGACCGGCCCATTTTGAAATCCAAATGATAGAATTTTGATTTGATTTAATCTTCTTAGGAGCTGATCGAAAGTTGTAAACTCAAAAAAATTATCTAATTTAAAAAATATCATCTTAATTAACTATTGTGTGACCAATGTTATCATCTCCTAAATTTTGACACGTAATTTGATTTTTTGATATGGTAGATCTTGCTCGTAGACTCTATTTAATCCTACTCATAGTGGCAAAAATAATCTATATCGAGCCTAAAGATCCTCCTGGCCCATACATTTTTCATGTTTGTTTTTTTGAACCAAGGACTAAACTAAGTATATAGTTATTTAAGATGAGATTGTTGCAGCAATATGGACATGCTTGTAAGGTGTGGCCTAGCACGTTGATAAATTACTTTCAAACAACTCCAACAGATTACTCTCCCTTGGATGCCCTACCCTAGCTTAAGATCTATTTTCCATTGCACGTACTGGACCTAATCGAGGACCCTAAGTGAATGCATCAAATATTTCTGAAGACAGAAACTTGGTAAAATACTTTTTAAGTGGAAATCTTTGTCTTAGGGATTGCACAAGCATCTACATCAGGAGTACACTCGCTGAATTGATAGAGATGCCACAGAAGAGGCCAAATCGTGAACGGTGAAAAGTTTTATATCCTACTTTGACCGGCATCACATGTTCCCGCTTACGAATGGACTGTGCTGGCCGGGCTGGCTTTAATTAATTTGTCATCTCGGGTGAGAATTATTAGGCATTCTATTGGAGTTGTCAATTTATTGTATGCTCAGACAAGAATTCCACTTACATCTTCTCCTCGTTAGCTAAAATTATAAGAATGTTTATATAAACTATCTTAAGTGCATTTTGAGCTGCATACATTATGGAATGATCATATTTTGATGGTATAATTTAATTAAATAGATTAAAATCTAACATGAAATAGAGATTAAATAAAAGAGGGTATCGGACTAGCCATGTTGGTTGCTTTAATTTAAACTATGAATTACGGGTTACCTTAATGATTATATCCTCCACTCAAAAATCAGAGGTTTTGGATTTCTGGAATGATGTACACCCTAATTTAACCATGTACTTATATAACAAGATTTCATCCTATTACATGTAAATAAAGATTCAATCGAAGCTTGTATCATTTTTTTTGTTATATTGATTGTTTATGTGCTATAATCTTATGATAATGGATAATAATTGCTCAAGAAAAATCTCAATTTTTTATTTTCAATAAAAATGAAAGTGATAGAATGAAAATGTTTTCAATTTTTCATTTTCATTTTCATTTTCAATTGTTCTCAAGTTCGTGAGATAAAAAGGGTTTTATAATTTGTATTTTCTCCTAGAAGTAATTATGTTGTATTTGCAAGGTCATCGACAAAATAATAATGTCCCATATGCCATGTGACAAGTGGGACCTAGAGATTGGTTTCCTATGGTAGGTCTGTTCCATGAGATGTAAATAGTTCTACGGCAGCCTCACTCCCAACCCCAGAGTAATTTTCTTCTTGCAATGAATTTTTTAAAGTTGTATAATTCTATTTGTAGATCAAAATGTAGTTATTAATAACGTTTATTAAACAGCCGAACGCTGATAAGTCCATGATGCACTCGAACAATGTTAGTGATATCTAAGGATTTGCAGTACTAACAATGAATTTGGGATTTATTCTAAATTTTCAAATTTTAGCGATAAGAGATTCTCAGATCTGAGACTTGGATGGTACATTTTTGAATTATTTAGACGCGGATTTATTTGCACCGCACAGGACCAAACATTCAAAAAAAAAAAAAAGAAGTTACATGCATTGGCGCTGCCATCGCAGAACCGAAACAGACTCCTCGTAAGAGGCACGGTTATCAAAACCATACTGTGGTCCTGCTTGAGTCGTCCAAACATCAAATCCCATAGCTGTCATCGTGAGGCAACTTGAAAGCAGCCATCCGTAGAATCACCGTGCCTTTGGTATCAAGTTGGACTTACTTTTTGGGCCACAAACCTACTGTTGGGATAAACCCATCGGTCC
This sequence comes from Elaeis oleifera, assembly GCA_000441515.1. NCBI lineage: Eukaryota > Viridiplantae > Streptophyta > Magnoliopsida > Arecales > Arecaceae > Elaeis > Elaeis oleifera. The sequence goes on from KE504913.1 coordinate 583,747, forward strand.
CAACTTTGATCTTCGTAGCTCCAATTTGACAATAACCATCCGACTGAATATATGATTTCGATTGATCAACTTCGATCCAAATATAATTGATCGACAGAGCATACAATTTAGATGGAGCATCGATCGAACTAACAATTTCGACTCTTCGTCAATCGATTGAACAAATGTCACTGACTTATGACCGGTGACCGACGATACAGCAGAGTCATCAACTGACGGTCGTGCCTACTATCGACATACAGTCGGCTAATCTACTCAATATATCATAATCATCACGAACGGTTACCGACCGCACATCACGGCATCATAATTGAAAATTAATGACCCACTACGTGATTATGGCCCAATGATTTAGCGCCATAAAATACGGAACCATGTCCGACGGTTTTCAGATTGAGCCACGTCACCCCTATCCACGTGAACAATTTCGATCCGATAACATTCGGACACGTGGAACAAATCTACTTGTCAGAATCATATCATTCGATGCCGAATCGACTTCCCAAACGACGCCTGACATTGACAACTGATACCAAATCATCCGATCAGTGTAATTGATGACTGTACCTGTTAATACGACAAAATAGCCGATCACTCGTATCTTGGAGGAAGCGATGTCAAAATCAGAGCTCGATGTGATAGAACTCTCTTCGTCTAACGTGATAAACCACGTGATAATTTGTACGTTGGATCACTTTAGATTTGAAAGTGGGGGGCAACTGTTGGGGTAAACCCATCGATCCCGACTTTGGTCTCCATGACTCCGACTCGGCAATAGCCGACCGACCGAACGTATGACTCCGACTGATTGACTCTGATTCGAATATAGCCAACTGACCGAACGCACAACTTCGATGGAGCATCGGCCGAACTGACGACTCCGACTCTTCATCAACCGATTGAATAAATGTCACCGACTTATGATCGGTGACCGACGATACAGCAGAATTATCAACTGACGGCCGTGCCTATTACCGATATACAGTCGGCTAATCTACTCAATATATCATAACTGTCACGAACGGTTACCGACCGCACATCACAGCGCCATAATTAAAAAATTAATGACCCACTATGTGATTATAGTCCGATGATTTAGCACCATAAAATACGGGACCACGTCCGATGGTTACAAGGATCTGGTCTATAAAAAGAGATAAGAAAAATAGAGCTGATAAGCCACTTCGGACCAGAACTCTACTACTCTGAATATTAACATCTACTGTTCACCAATTTTCTTCTCTAACTTAAGCATCGGAGGATCTCCATCGGACACAAATCCGATAAGTACAGATATTATCTTACCGATATTCATTTTCGGTGACAGACGATGGAGAGTTGACGGTAACAAAGCAAATATGTCCTTTATGTTCTTGTCTTACGGCAAGATGCGCCCCACAGCACACCGAATTCAATGGATTAACCCATGGGAGATCAAACACCTTTTAAACTGTTCCAGGGCGTGGTCCATCGCCCCGACAAGTACTATAATTCATCAAGCTTGGATATCCCCCATCCCCATCCTCACTTTTTTACTTTGAGCTCGCTTATGGTGGAAGGGTGGGTGCTTTATGCAAAGGAGAAGCTACTTCTGCAGCGCCAAGTGGAACCACAAATGTCTCCAGTCTTTGGCGAATAAATTCGCAATATTTGAGCGCTTATAAAGCATGATCGAGACCGTGAAATAACACATATCACCAAGTATCTTGCAACTGGAAATTGCAGTGAATCATGAGCTAAAGTTTTGGGCTCAATGGGTAATTTGCATTCCCAAGTCCAACGTCCAGGTGTTCGCAGAGGGGCATGGAGTGAAGAGGAGGACAGGCGTCTGAGGAAGTGCATTAAGAAATATGGCGAAGGGAATTGGCGCCAAGTTCCCCAGAGGGCAGGTAAGCGATTCCTCATAGGAAGCGGTCTGATGCTGGCTTCCACATGATTGCGGATCTCCTAACCAAATCCACTGCCACGGTGCTCCCCATGGCCGTGGCTTGATTACTTTGGCATCAGCACTTGGCTTCGCGTTCTTGTTTCAAGTTCCTCTTTTCTTCTCAAGCGAGAGAATACTAGAAATTCTTGATGTCAACTGCTGTCCTGCCTGGAAGCCTACCTGCAATTAATAACCACCTGATTGATCAAATTCAGATCTCATTAGTTGAATTGTTTGTGTTCAGCTGTGACAATTTAATTGAGAAGATCCCTTGCAGGACAAGAGGCTCAAGAAAGCACATACGGTGCATGAACATCTCTAAAATAGCAAATAGAGCCAGAGCCTAGCGGTTGCATACCCCCATTTCAGTTGGAGGAAGTGGAATGATCTCAAACAAATCAAAGATACAATTGTACGAAAAAAATAGACCGAAGATGCGTTGATATTATCACTTATTTCTTTGGACCCACAAGACAACTTCCTCTGTATAGGTTTAAGTGCATAGATTCCATTTTTAAAAGATGACGTACATGTTTCTGCAAAAGAAGTACAGTAAATCATTCCGCAAAAAATAGTTCTTGCACTTAAATCTAAATTAGGATTCATGTTATTTATTATCCTACTTGTTTGGAACTTGATATACCAGAAAAATAATTAAAGTATAAAATATTAATATTCTAACCAAGGCAATTAATCTTCATAGTTTGTTGTTCCCTGTTGTCGCCGAAGAGCTTATGAAGCCTAATAATAAGATCGATTTCTTCCTCCCTGTCGATCCCAGAATAGAGACGGTTCAACCAACGCAGTCGACAGCTTTTTCGACACTTTCATAGAGTAGTCTAGACAAACCCTTCAAGAATGAAACCTCGAGATATCTCCTTCCCACACAATATGGTCAGCTCGTCCAACCAACATTGTCCCGAATACCTCCACATGAGATCGTTCGGGCGTGGCACCACCATTGCCCACACAACTGTGCCACGACGGACCCGTCTCCTACGGATCTGGGGGAGTCGGGTACGCGGCCAAAGCTCCGCGCCCCTCCTCAAACCAAGAGGAATCACATATTCCGACCGATATATCATAAGCCTTCCTTGTTCTCCACGACCGACCGGTTCTCGTGGATCCCCACGAGACATCCCCTTGCGATGCTCATGAGACTTGTCTGTTTGGGTAGGCCACACCCTTGTCCGACTAGCCCTTCATCGTCTCTTCGCTCTACTATAGAGATCAAGAACGCATAGAATAGTCTAGACAAATTCCTCAAGGATGAAACCTCGAGATATGCCTTCAAATCCACAAAAGCACAATGAGTTCAAGAATGACAATGGACTCCGCTTCCTACAAGGAATCGCTTACCTGCCATTTGTGGAACATGGCGCCACTTCCCTTCTCTACATTTCTCAATGCACTTCCTCAAAAAAAAAAAAAAACCGGTCCCTCTCTTCACTCCATGCTCCTTTGCGAGCATCTGGACGTTGGACTTGGGCACGCAAATTGCCCATGGAGACCAAACTTTAGCTTATTCACTGCCATGTCGAGTTGCTAGATACTCAGTGAACGTGTGTCATTTCATGGTGTCGATGATGCTCTATTATTATATAAGCGCTCAAATACAGTGTCATTTATTCGCCCAAGTCTGGAGTCAAAATTGGTCTTGTGGTTCCACTCGGTGCAACGTTAGTAGCTTCTCCTTCGCGTGAACCACCCACTTGGTCCCTCATAATCCGTCCGAAAGTAAACCGTATTGCGAGGTGGGGATGGAGATGGGGATCGATATCAAAGCTTGATGAGTTTTAGTTCTTGTCAGGGCGATTGACCAAGTACAGGAACAATGTGATGAAAAATATTTCTTATCCTGTAGCATGAAGGGAGGTGGATTAATCAAATTCAATGGTATTGGGAGTATCTAGCAGTAAGACGCGCATAAGAAAATGTTTCATCTTATGGCAGGTTTGTGACCCAAAGAGTCAGTCCAAGTTGATGCCGTCTGTCTCCATGATGCCACCATTGCGTGTTTTCAAGTTGCATCACGATGACAGCTATGGTATTCGATGTACGTTTGGACAACTCAAATAGGAGCACAATGTTAAACCTTTTTTTTTTTAATGTTCCTTGCGGTCCGGTTGCCTCCGTGCAAACGAATCCATGTCTAAATACTTCAAGATGCACCATCCAAAACTATCAATAGTCTTTTATCGCTAAAATTAAAAATTTAATTAGAATGTGTCCAAAATTCATTGTTAATTCTGCGTATCTTTAAAAATCACTAACATGTTTCAAGTTCATCATAGACTTGCAAGCATTTGGTTTACCAATTAAGATTAATAATAGCTATTTTTTGATTTATAAGTAGACCAATACAACTGCAAAAAAATTGTTATGGGAAGCAAATTACTGTAGTTAGAAGTGAGGCTACCAAGGTACCATCTACACCTCATGCAACAAATCCACTACAGGACACCGATCTAAGCCCCACTTGTCACATGGCATATGGAACATCAATGATTTGCAAATACAATATAACTTTAGTTCTAGTGGAAATATTATTATAAACCATTTTTATCTCATGAACCTTAGAACAAAAGTCGGTCAGAACGTTAGTGGATGAGAAATACGATGGAACAAAATACAAAGGTAATAATAATAATAATAATAATAATAATAATAATAATAATAATAATAGTTACAATAATAATAATAACAATGGTAATATAGATTGTATTACAATTTTTCGTCAACAAATAAGATCACTTTCATTGAAAATAAAATTTTGAGGTATTTATTGCAATTTTTATTATTATTTTATCATTATAGCATACAAATGACCAATGTAAGAAATAAAAAATGATAAAGTTTAAGTTGAACTTTTATTTCCTTGAATAGGATGAAATCTTGTCATATATAATTACATGATTAAATTTTGAGGATGTACCCGTTCAAAAATCCGAAACCTCTAGTTTTAAGTGGAGGGTATAACCACTGAGGTAACCCTAGATTTATAGTTTAAATTAAGCAACCAATTACATGCTATTTCTATTTTAGACAATCATAATAGCAGCCTATTCACTACCATGCTAGCTACAATGATGATTTTATTAAAAGCTTCATTTGATTTGTATGGCTCAAGCATTTCCAAGTTGAGCTATCTATATAGCATTAAATTTATCAAAATATAATGAAAAAAACATCACTAATCATTTCCAAAGAACCATTAGGGGCCTGTCAAGAGAGATCCTGATGATGTGGAGATATAGCTCGATTAAGATGGATGCTTTCCATAGATGCGAACAACAGATGACCTTAATTATGTTAGAGCAGATTGAAGGCTCGTGGCTACTATCTGATGTATATATGAGCACTGAGTATAAGGAGTGGAGGATGCTCAGATCCAAAATTTTCAGGATGGTGTTGGAAGGCTTGCCATCCCTTATCGCTAGGGACTTCAATTGCATCGTGGAACCTCACGAGAAGATGGACGGCAGATAGCATGTGGACAGCATTGATTCCAGAGAATTTAGGCAGTTTATTGGTGATGAGAGCCTGATTGATTGACCTAAGTTACTCTCAACCCAGATTTACCTAGTGCAACAACCATCAGGGGGCAGCCAGAGTCTAGGAGAGGATTCATTGTGCCCTTGACATCGCCGACTGGTTCCAGCGATTTTTTGGACATCAGGTTCAGCATTTACCGAGGATTGCCCTCGACCATTGTCCGCTTTTGGTCACCATAAATGGCCCATGTATGCCTAGGGCTCCTTTTAGATTTCAGAGGTTCTGGACCTTCTACTCTACGTCATGGGAGCTGGTCAATGAGGTATGAAGGTTGGAGGTCTGTGGAGATGCAAGATATATATCGAGTGACTTGGAGGTTGGAGTTAGCTAGACATAGGCTCATCTGATGGAACCATCTTGAGGTTGATGATCGTACTAGACAGATTGAAGAGATGGAGGCAAATATTGTAGACCTACAGATGAGAGAGGATCGGGATGGGAGGCTTTAGGAGTCTAATTTGAGGGAGCTTCATCGCAAGCTCTCAATGCACCATTCTTTGCTGAGACAATAAGAGACGATGTAGAGACAAAAATTTAGGATCCAGTAGATCAAGGAGGATGACCGCAACACTAGATTCTTCCATTAGTCGATGATAATTCGGAGGTCTGCCAACCAGATCAAACAACTGAGAGGAAGCGATGGCGCAATGGTGGAGGACAGTGGGGATGTTAAAGGGCTAATCATCCAATTCTTTAGATCGTACTGGACGATGGCACTTGGCAGGGATTCTCCACTTCGGGGTGCCCAGCATGTGAGTGATGTCTTCAATCAGGAGAAAGAGGCCTTGACTCGCACAGCATCCACTGAGGAGGTGCGGGGTGCTCTCTGGTCCCTGAAGGAGGACAAGACCTCGAGACTAGATGGATTTCCATCCTTTTCTTCCATCATTATTGGCCCATAGTTGGAGGTAAGGTGGTGGAGGTGGTGCAGAGGGTCTTCAACTCCAGAGGCATACAGAAAGAGTGGAAGAAGATGTTGGTTATCTTCATCCCGAAGCGGTCTGATGTGTCTGCCCCAGAGCATTTCAGATCAATCAACCTTTACACCATCTTCTACAAGATGTGTGTCAGGATCCTGATCGAACGACTGAAGTCGATTATACCTCAATTGATCTATTCTGAGCAGGATGCCTTTGTCAATAGTCGCAGTATCACCAACAATGTCCTCTTTGCCTAGAAATTCATACATAATTATGATGGACTTCTGTCCGTCGTAGCCTAATGGTGATCAAGCTGGACATAGAGTGAGCCTATAACCGGATGAGATGGTGCTTTCTGTGACGAACGATGCAGGAGCTTGACTTCTAGGACAGGAGGACCGATTGGATCATGGATTGTATGGAGACTCTGAGTTTTACAATTCTGATCAACAACGCATCAACAGATTTCTTCCCTCGATGCTCGGGCTTCTCTAAGGTTGTCTTCTTTTTTCTTATTTGTTTATCTTATGTGCTGATGCTTGTCTCGAATGCTGAGAGCGATAGTCCAGAGGTCAGAGTTGGAGCCTTACAGACCTGCCCTTAGGACTGAGCCACTCTCACACCTCTTTTTATCGATGATTATCTTCTAATTGGCCGGCCTCCATCCAAAATGAAAGATGTTTTGCTTCCATCGTTGAGGCCTATTGCCAGGCATTAGGCCAGCTTGTGAACTTGTGGAAGTCTACAATCATTTTCAACTCCAAGACAAAGGTCCAGATGATGCAGGCTATCCAGGATAGGCTGGAGATCCAAGAGTAGACTGGAATCCTAATTTATCTTGGGGTTCCTATCATGGGACAACATCTTTGGAGGGCTGACTACAGGCATATGGAGCAGTGGATCCAGAATCATCTCGACGGCTGGTAAGCCAATATCGTCTCTATGATGGGCAGGATGATCCTCATTAGATCTGTCCTAAGCTCCATCTCGATCTACCTCCTGGCAAATACGGTGGTGCCTGATTTTTGCCTCAGGAGCTTTTCCATAATTTCCTGTGGGGCTCTAAGCATAATGGCCGGGAGTCCATCTGGTGTTGAGAGGTGGTCTGTCAGTCCATGCGAGATGGGGGGCTCAAGATTTAGTCGCTACTCGATAAGAGAGAGGCTATGATTGTCAGACATGATGCTAGATTCTTCTCCAGTCTGATTATCTGTGGAATAGGATGATAAAGGTTTGATATGGGGCATGGAGTCAGGGGTCCCAGAGCCGAATTGTCTGTGGATGCTCTTTCATTTGGAGGGAGATCTATGCCCGTGCTGCTGCTGTATTTGTCCAAGTCAGATAGTTGATTGGAGATGGAGCTTCAGTTGAGGTGAGCTAGAATGCTTGGATCTCTAGCTTCTCTCTTTTCAGATGGTTGACATATGTTAGCATAAAGGTGGATGACCATCTATGGATCTGCGATTTGCTTACCACTGATAGTAGGATCTGGAGAGTTTAGGACATCATCTATTTTTTGGCGGTCTGCTTGCTGATTGGATTCTTACCATCCTGGTGCTTGTCCATCGGATACAAGATCTGAGGTCATGTGATGACTACAGCCACTGTCAATGAATCATTGATCATTTTTTGTTCTGCTACACTTTGACATGCAAAAAATAGGTTGCCTTCATCTTCTTTCTCCTCGATGTAATTTGCTTGCTGGTTGGAGTTGAAGCGACGATCCTTCTTCAAGTGGCCGAACTTCTTACAGTTGTAGCATTGTGGCTTCCCCTTGAACCAACAATCCTTCTCTTCATGGCTGCTCCTATTACAAATTCTAAACTTCTTTTGAGAGTTGTCACCTTCAATTTTTCGATCATAACTTCCTCTACCTCTTCCTCTTGAATTTCTTCCTCTTCCTCTACCACACCTTCCACCTCTAGATGATTCTTGAGGTCTTTTTTCTATACTTCTGGAATCAACATTGAGCATTGATTGAAAAGCACTCTCAATAGATTTTTTAGAGTGTCGATTCAATTTTTGCTCACTGGACTTCAGTGAGCCGATCAATTCTTCAACATTTATGGTGGAGATGTCTTTAGTGTCTTCAATTACGGCAATCTTGGATTTGAACTTAAGGGTAAAGAGATTAAAATCTTCTCATTTAATCTCTTGTTGGGAATGTCATCATCATAGCTCTTCATTTGATTAATAAGCTGAACAAGCTTATTGTAGAATTCCTCTAATGTCTCTTTCTCGTTCATCTTCAAATTTTCAAACTCCATTCGAAGAGATTGGAGTTTGACATCTCGAATTTTTTGATCTCCTTGATATTCAATTTGCAAGATCTCCCAAGCTTGCTTTGCTTTTGTTGCTCGAATGATCCTTAAAAGATTGTATCTGAGACTCCTTGCTGAATTTTTAAGAGAGCTGCTGCATCTTTTGCTGCAACTCTTCAAGTTGTTTGGCTTGATCAACTTGATTAGTTGATGATGAACTTGAGGCTAGTTCTTCCTCATTTTAGTCTTGTTCGACAATGCTCCAAAGGCCTAATGATTTGAAGACTATTTTCATTTTAACAGCCCAAAAATCATAGTTGTCATCGGTGAAGATCGGAACGAAGTGTTGCTGTAGATTTTGGCTTGGATTAGCCATAGCTTCTCTTGTTTGTTTTTTTTTAGCAGAAACTTTCCCACGATCTACTTGCTCTGATACCAAATGATGGAATAAGAATTGAACTATGATGTTTCTGATAGACAGAATATGAGAGGAAGAATTAATTTATCATTTTTGATAATTTTTCTAACATACGTTCATGCTGCAAGTCTCATCTATTTAGAGATTACAGAATGTCTCTTGAACTCTCATCATTAATTCAACTTTTCCTCTCCCCAATTCATCTCATAGGAAATAGTACATGCTTAATAAATACACACTAATTAATTACATAGGAATAGATATTGTGCTTAGGAAACCCAACACATTAACTCTCAGCAATTTCTTCTTTATATACAAAATTTTTGATGGTTCTACCATCCTTTGATCAAAATCAAATACTATTCTTTTCAAAAACATAAATGCAGTGCTACCTTTTTAGCCGAACTTAGAACCTCTTACAATGTAAGAACTAAGGTTGCATTTGGTAGCTGGCAATCTATCCAGATTGCTGGCAATTTAAAGTAGGCCCATCAGATTATTGTGTTTGATATGTTTCTTTGGTGGCAATATAGGTTATCCAGAATTCTAGTAATTTAAAGTGGGCCCACCAGATTATTGTGTTTGGTATGCTTTTTTGGTGGCAATCTAGATTATCTTGGCAATCCAAATTATCTCTCAAAAGATAATCTAGATAGTCTTGGAGAGAGGTGGCTATCCAAATTATCACTTTTTTGATAATATTGTAAAATTTTGGATAAAATTATCTCTCAAAAAAAAATCACACAAAATCCATCCCTCCCTCTTCTCTGGCAGCTCTCATCCTACCCTTATTATATATAATAATATAATATAATATATTATAATATAATATACTATTATTATATTTTATAGTAAGTATATTATACTACAATAATATAGTATATGATAATATACTATAATATATATTATATAAATCTTATTATATATAATAATATATTATATTATATTATTATTATATTATATTATAATAATTTATTATTATATTATTATATAATATTATATATTATATTAATAT
>KE504913.1:623332-633488 GCA_000441515.1 Elaeis oleifera
TGACCCTGACGCCAACTGATCATGTTGCCGACTCACCAACAGATCCCGACACCGACTCACCAATGCCGGCTCTCCGACGCCGACCGGCGCCAACTCCTCTACGGATCCCGACACAGGCTCATCCCCGAGATGGACCGACCGTCCGACCGACTCCGTCCGACTGATAACGGGCGACGCCGACAGCAACCATCGGCAATGGCCGACCTGGGCGTGTCGGCCCGACTGGCCGACATCGACTCCGACCGCCCGAAAGCCGACTCTATGCCGGTGGGATAACGCCGATTCCCACCGGGGCAAGCGGCTGACACCCGACTTCTACGGACCCTCCGGACGCCGGCCACACTCTGAAGTCATTACCCGATGGCCAAGTCCCGACACACAGTCGGCCAGCCCTCCACGACTGCCGAACGACCGGCATGGGCTGCAGTCCTATCAAGGACACGCCGTACGACCGTCAGGGGGCCGTGCCCTGTCAAGACCTGGAGAATTGTCCAACCAAGGACACCAATTAATTCTTAGGACCTGTCAACCCATCGACAACATGGCAACCCCCGGCGATGTGACGGCTCAAGACGATTTGACAGCTCTACAGTTGTCAACATCACGGACGGCGGGACCATGCCGCCTCCCACTATAAAAGGGGTAAGGCAACAGCTCTGGTAAGCTCTCTCGAGCCTTCGAAAGCTCTCCCTATCGCTGAGCTCTCTGATTTTCCTCTTTACTGTTGCCTAGTCTCCTCTCTGACTTGACCGTCGGAGGGTCCCTGCCGGAGGCTCCCTCCGGTCTGAGTGGACTTCTCTTGCAGGCGTTCGTTCCCGGCGACCAGGCGACGAGGAGATTGGCCGCAACAAGAATATACAAATAAGAACCATTATTTTTTACTTATAATATTATTATTATAATAATATTATTATAATATATAATAAAATAATATGTATATTATTATTATAATATATGTAGAGTTAGATATCATTTGTAGTGACTCAGACCTCATCAAAAAAAAACAAAGGATTTTTTTTTTTGAGATCCCTGGCTAGTTTTAAAGCACGCGAAGGTAGCGTTTGGGACTGAACACTCACCTGCATGGATATGCATACAGCAACTCCAACTAAAAGACTTCCAGGTGGACCATTTTCTCCACTTGATTCACCAGCGGATCTTTAGTATTTCAACAAGGGGTCTCTAAGGCGTAAGGTACCTTCAGTTGCCGGATCCTGTAAATACTATTCTGTACATAAGCTAGAGGTGGCCCGATGCCGGCCAAAATGGATCGTACTTGACACGATTCGTAATGAACAATAACGGCCATGCTAGGCATGGTCCATACCCCCGTACTGTGATGGGTCTAGGGTTTGCGAGCTCAGATCCGAGCATAGCACGAGCCCATTTAGAATTGGGCATGGGACCACCCATGGGCCGTGCCCAATCTAGCACGATGGATTTGAATAAAATTATGATATATTTTTTTAATTATTTTTTTAAATTTTATATTTTCTATAATTTGAACAACAAGCAATTCAATTATCTATAAAAATTTTGAGATATTTTTTCATAACTTTTTAATATATTTTTAATTAAATAATAATAAATTATGAACTTAAATAACTATTTCTTCTTTTTTAATTATTATTATTTATTTACAATATGTTTCATGATACTTACTACTTAATTTTAATATTCAATTAATCAATAATAAATTCTTAAATCTAAAAAATAAATATTAACCTAACAAATCTTATTTTTTAAACATTTAATATTAAATAAAAATTAAAAATAGGTCTGACAGGCTCGGCACGGCCCAGGCACACACGTACCTGGGTCGTGCCTAGCACGACCCGTATATATACATGCCTTGGGCCGTGCCGAAAGGGGGTTTGCTTAACGGGTTAGGCTGGTTTAGCTCGTTTATTCACTTTTCATGCCAGACACGGCCTGTTAGTTTTAGGCCTTTCGTGCCCGACCTGATCTGGCCGGTTGGCCATCTCTAACATAAGCCTTACACCATGTGGCATCTTGTCTCCCTTTCTTTTATTTTTTTATGAAAATGGAGGAAAAATTCACCCAAGAGAAAGTGCAAGTGCATGAGAGAGAAATTAGCCCACCAACATCCCATTCTCCCAACATCCATTTGAATTTAAATTCTCCAGTACAATCAAAATATTTGAAATTTGAAGCCTCCACCTTGCAACTGCCCGAGGTGGAATATAGTTAACCAACCAATTAGCCATTATCATCGGAAGAGGATAGACAAGGGGCACCTGGCCAAGCTCTATTTAGTTAGCCACCCATATTGGCCCAACCGACAACGAGCTCACAGGATCTAAGTGCCACTGAGAGGAAGGGCCGAAGAGAAGAGGCCTAGTGGCCATCCAACGTTAGCAAAGGAAGAGATAAGGGGAAGGGAGAAGCCACTTTTCATCCTCAATCCGATAAGAGAGAAAAGGAGAAAGGCGAAGAAGAAAACCTTTGAGGTCGGAGGAGAAAGAAGAGGGTCCAGCCAGTCATACTGGAGGGAACAACTCTACGAAGAGAAGAGAGCCAGGCAACTGACCCACTATTGAGGAAGGCTGGCGACAATAATCCATTAGCAAAGAGAGAAGAGGGGGAGATGTTGGTCAGGGGCGATCAATTAGGAGCAAGAAAGAGAGAGAGAGAGAAGGTAAAGAAGGGCCCGGCCAACCATTTTGGAGGGAAAGAGGTGAACGCCAGCGATGACTCGGAAGCAGTGCTAGGAGATAGTTAGCAAGGATCAAATGATAACTAATTTTTTATAAATTTGGAACTACTCTTCCTACTAACTTAGCAAGGAGTTCTTATTTTTGGTAGGAATCAAAGGGAAGGGAATAAAGAGTAGTGCTTTGAGATTTGTGCCAGTGGATAAATGACAAAGTATAGGCTTTGTATCTGTGCATGTGGGTGGATGATAAAGGATGAAATATTTATATAATAATAGTAAAGTAATACAAAGATATTAAGATGGTATTCTATATTGATACGTAAGATTATAGGATATTCTCTTGTAACGTCACGTATCAATTTTTTATTTTTATATTTTAAATAAAAATAAAATATAAATAGTATGATAAAAAATTTATATAGTAATAGTAAAATAATAAGAAATAAAAGCACAAATAGTATTATAAAAAAATTTATATAATCTCTATATAATAATAGTAAAGTAATATACAGATATTATGGTGGCATTCCAAGTTGACACATAAAATTATAGGATAATTTTTCACAATACCACATGTTAAGTTTTATTTTTTTTATTTTTTATATTTTTAAATAAGAATAAAATATAAATAGTATGATAAATAAATTTATATAATAATAATAAAATAATAAAGATAAAAATATAAATAGTATGATAAATAAATTTATATAATAATAATAAAATAATAAAGATAAAATATAAATAATATGATTAAAAAATTATATAATAATAATAAATTTTTTCACTACGTGTTTGTTTTCGTACGTCTGTTAGCTCTCGTGGTTGGCACCCCTCTCAAGGAATTGTCTCTAGACATATGAAGTTCAAATCCTTGTATTGGTACATTACTTTAACTTTAAAAGAAGTACTTAAAAGATTGTTGGGTAGAATTGATGTGACAAGTTATGAAACAATTAATAAAGTTATAAGAATGAAACAATGTTAATAAAAGCACCATTAGTGAGTACAAAATACTTCATGTGGCTGACCAATAATAAAGTTCATTATGTTATGCGGCAAAAGAGAACTGGTTTGATTGAAGGTGTACGTTAATGTCGTAAAATGTTGGACTGAGAAAATTTTTGTTCCACTAATAACCAAATTCTAGCTTTCTTCTTATGTTGGACGATTAATCAAAAAAAAAAAAAGGAATATGATGGTGCAAATACCATACTGGGATGACTTGCTATGCTAAAACTTGACTTGCTAGTGTAATAAGTTAGTGTTAAAACTTGACTGCTACTGGAATTCTCATGCTAGGATTCAGAGTTCCGTATCATAGCTATAGACAGGAAATGAGACCTTGAAAAAAGACTCAGTACTAGAAGGCATGCAGTTAGCGATTGTTTTGTACTTGCAACTTGAAGGAACATGCCTTCTCACCAGAAAGTAGGAGATCTCACCTTAAGTCTATGCAAATGGTCATGAAGCTTTTAAAAGCACTCTATATGTAAATCATGATACTTTATTCCTCGGATAGGCTTGGCACATCTTGTACCACTTTACTTATTTGCATGCTCTGGCAGAGTTTTCAGAAATCCAACCACAAATAGATGGATTTTCTCAGAAAACATTAAGAAGAAGGCTTGAGTATGGCATAGCTCTACTTATGGGCAGGATTCTACTCACTTGTGCTTCTCGAAAGGAAGGGAACCTATTTGAGTCTGCGGTGCAATGCACAGCCAAGTTACAGAAATGCAAATCCTTGTATTGGTACATTACCATCGCATCACTTTAAATAGAAATTCCACATGAATTATTGTCTAACATTCAATTCGACTTTACCGGAAAGAAATATACCATTCCATCTTTATGAATTCTTCATTTAAGAAAAGTCAATGCTTCCATCAAAAACATGGACCTTATTTTCAAGCTCTAATCAGGTTTTATGAGTGCAAGACAACATATTTTATACAGCTTACAAGATATCATGTTACCTGTTGTGGTGTAGAGAGGACTTCTTTGGTCCCACATCGGTTAGAGTCAAGAGAGAGTATGGTTTATATAGATTAGAATCTTCTCTCCCACGTAAGGTGCTTTTAAAAGGCAAAACCGTGAGGCTCTAAATGATCAAGATCCACTGAAGTCCAAGGCCCACTAAAGCCCAAAGATGGTCATGAGCCAAAGCGGACAATACCTCACGTATGCAGAGATCCGACCCTATGACCCATAACCACAACATTGACGCCGTCTGTGGGAACCCTCCTATCCACATATTCTCCTTCTTGACTGGGGAGCAGTTTTAGAGCAAGGCCCACTGAAGCCCAATACCTCATGTATGTAGATATCCGACCCCTTGACTCATAACTGCAACATTACCCTACATTGATGAGAGGCTTCCTCATCTCCCATGCTCTCAACTCTGAAACTTTTATGTCCTCTAATGTAGGATAAACTCTTGATGTTAGGCATGTCTGCATATAAACAGGTAACAGGAGATTAAATGTGAAAAGTATCTTTCGACAATTTCATTGAACTATTTTAAAGCGAACATATATCATCAGGAAAAAAAAAAATAATAAAGGAAACATATGATCAAAAAAGTATAAGGAGATGAAGAGAGTGATTAACATACCAAACTCCTCAGAGAGATTCTCCTAGTTTTCGCTATGTCAATATCAACGAAGCCAGCAAAGGTTGGTTCATAGACACATGGCACTAAAGAAGACCTACACATATAACAAGGACTATTAGTGACATTGACTAATATTATCTCAGCAATTACTTATTTGTCAAAGAGCAGTGTGTTTTACAATAGACATGTAGGCATTGGCATGTCTTCTTGCGGTACACTTCAATTTGGCGCAAACCATTGAGCCAGAATGCTTTTATATCTCCAGCCACACAATCAAAATCCAACCCAAGAAGGTAGACTTCTGCATTTGCTTGTCGAACACAAACACCTCTCCCATCAAGATGAAATGGCATATTTTGATTATACAACACCATCACAAAATCTTGACAATCTAATAGTGTGATTCACATGAGCACGGCGATTTTGTGGAGACCAATTGTGTGATCTGTTTCAAGTGTGATGCTTTTGGATTATGCATCATTGGTGGTGGTTATATGTCACAAAAATCACAATGAGTTCTTGTGCTCTCTTGCTTACCCTTTCTTTTTGATGAGCCACGGTCGACAACTCAATAAATCTGTGAGGGGACCAGAAAAAGGAAAGTGGGTGAAGAGAAGGATGGCAAACCTTATGGGATCAAGGCACATGAGGACCATACAAGCTTATTCGGAGCCTTAAACACCCTGAAAATACAGCAGTTCTCTCCTCCATCTTTGCAGAAGCCAAAACCAGGAGCCCGAAGGGCCCAACTCCACCTAGGATTTCTGCGTTCTTGAGGCCACACAGTTTTTGCGGATCAGTCCAAGCGGGATTAAAATCCTCAGCTTTTTCCAAGCTTGACACATCAAACGTTACCCCTACGTCTGCCTGTAGAATAAAACGAGAGATCGACAACCTAACTGATACCATTCCAAGTCTGACAAGAAGATAAAGAACATATGCAGGACAAGATAATCAATTGTTTTCTTTTGATGTAATAAGATAATCAATTATAGATTGTTACAAATTTCATGGTAAGTCTACTACAGATATCGACATCTTCATTTAAGAGATCAGGTTCTCGAACGTTAGGTTACTTTCTAGGAATTTAAAACAGCGGAAAACAAAGAGAAACAAGCCCTGGCTGTACAAAAAGTAGAATACACTGCGCGCACTAGTGGCAAATGGTTTTAAAGCTAGTAGGAGGAGCATGCAGATAGCTTAAAACCAAGATTGAAGAAGAAAATAGAAAAAGCTTAACCTTTACTGGAAGAACAACATATTAATGAAGTTGCAACAGAATATAGTAAAATGCATAGTAAATGATGAATGCCAGTAAATAAGAGCTTGGAATAATAGGCAAAACGTAAGAACTCTTCAAAGTAGTGCGCAGTGCTAATAGGAACAGATACTAGCCTCCGAAGTTTGTATTCCTTTTACTTCAATGTAGTTATGAACATGCTTCGTTCTAAGACTTTCAAGCTCCTCGATTGGCCATTGCACAAGCTGTCGTTGGTTGCTATCAAGCCAAAGAACCCTTGGAATCGCCTAACACAATAAAAGCCAACCGAAAGAACAAAGCGAATAACAACATTTTGAGAATAAAATCTAGAAAGCAACATTCAAGTCATCGACTACCTCATATAACATATAGAATCAACATAAATGAAGCTAAGAACAACTCATGCATGTTCACCCGAATCCTGGCCCAGCCTTTAGTATTTTCATTCGGAGCTGTATCCAACTCGTTCGACCACCCCACAAAATCCTCCGCTGTTTTGCTGGATCGAAGAACGTCTTGGAGGCATAAAAATTTCCATGATCAATCCTCAGCCCTGTGACACCATCCGGTGATGTGTAGTCGAGCATGGTCATTCTTTCCCACGGTATAATAATCAAACCTTGTGACAGTAAGGACCCAGATTTTTTTTTAATTCCTGCACGCCTTCTAAAGCAAAAAAATAAAAATAAAAATAAAAAAATCGGAAGAGAAGGACTCCCGATGGGACTCGGCCTCCTCTCTCAAGTTCGGCAAGGATCGAGAGATCTAGGGCTCCCCTCTCTCAAGTTCGGCAAGGATCGAGAGATCTAGGGCTCAACGGAGCCCTAGATCTGGCTTATAAATAGGTCATAACACTTCTCCTTTAGCTTAACAACCCAATCTCCGATCAAATCGCTAGCGAAATCAGTCGGATTTCTTTGATTTTTGTTCATGTATTTCCGACGAGTTATCGCTGGTTTTCATCCAGAAAGAGACCCAAACACCTCACCGAAGACAAGGTATGGTCTCTTCCCCGCTTTCTCCTTCTTCTTCCTAGTTTCTTTGATGCCTCCGCCAGCTAGGTGGTCGTTGGATTCCATGCAGAAAATCATCTCCTACTTTTTTTTCTGTTTCCTTCCTCTCACCAGACCGACTGTAGTTGCCAGATCGATTGTAGTCATCGAATGCAGCCTTGCCGTGGTCGTCGAGGATTAGAGCCATCAGCACTGGCTCCAAAGGGTCACCACCATGGGAGGTGGCCGGCCTCCAAACATTCCTCTTCCCCTGTTTCAACGAAGAAGAAGAAAAGAAGAAAAAAATAAAAAAAGAAAAGAAAAGAAAAGAAAAAGGGAAAGAAAAGAAAAAAAAATAGAGAAAGTTTTCTCGCTTTCCTCTC
This sequence comes from Elaeis oleifera, assembly GCA_000441515.1. Taxonomy (NCBI): domain Eukaryota; kingdom Viridiplantae; phylum Streptophyta; class Magnoliopsida; order Arecales; family Arecaceae; genus Elaeis; species Elaeis oleifera. Next base: position 631,260 of record KE504913.1, read on the forward strand.
TCCTCTCTCCACCATCTCTCTTCACTTTCTCTCTCTATAAGTTTCTCTCTCTAATCTCTCTTTACTTTCTTTCTCTAGAATTTTCTCTCTCTAAATTTTTTCTCTTTTTTTTATAAATTTTTCTCTCTAGAAATCTTGTGGACCAATGGAGGGTCCAGATACTTAGATAATCCAGACCAATTGATAGACTCTAGAAGAGATCCTAGACTTATGATGTTTAGAGGTTTTTACTTTAATTTTTCACTATTCCTAATCATTTATGATTTTTATGTTTGATCCTGATTATATAGAGATATGACTATTTGCACGAAGAGGTATCAGAACATATTGTTTTAAGTTCGTAGATCAAGAAGTTCATCGATTATTATATTGAGCCAATCATAAATAAAGATAAGAGTTTTTGGATATTAATCATCAATTTATATAAAATTATTTGTGCATCGGTGATTTTGATTTATGTGATTTTTGATAGTTACATATTATATACTTTTTTGTTAAGTATATATATGATTTTATATGAAATTATGTATGACATATCATTGATATTGACTTAGATGAATTCTGATAATCATGCGCATCAATTTTTGCAAAAGAATGAGATTGTGAATTACAATATTTAACAAATTTGTAATTGAATTGTGCAATTGTATATGGGGTGGTTGTGCTTTGGGTTAGCCACTTTATTGATACCTTATCATGGGCTTGAAACGTAATCGTGGTAGTTCAGGGTTAAGCACTTGTGCTCTTTTGGACTAGCCACTTTAGTGGTACTTTGTCATGAGCTTTGAACGTGGCCATAGTAGTTCAAGATCGAGCACTTTGTTAGATGAGTGCCCTAAAATCAATTATTAGCTGACACATTTTGTATTTTCAGGACTTATCTTTGTACTTATAACACTTTTATTATTAATAAAAAAAATTTATTTCGATCATGTTTATGTTTCTATGATTTATCTTAGAAATTAACAAAGATGAATTTATATATTCTTAAAGTATTAAGAATTTAAGATATACATTAATTAGTAGTTAGTTTCTAAATACTTCTGATCAAAAGATCGTCACGAAGGACAGTGATTAATCTATTTAAAGATCGGTACACGGATCACCTCTCTTCTAGGCAGATGAGTCTCGGGTCTACAGTATAGGAACACTGAAGTAAGAGTGCAAGTGGTTGTTAAAGAATAACTTGCACTGAACGTGACCAACACGAGAGACCACTTGAATGTCTACTCACTCGTCAGTGGTTATCTCGATGTTGCAGTAGTATGAGTGGTTCTTTGACCTGCGGTGTCATCGGCTATTCGCAGTGAGGCTATTGAGTTTGTCTGCATATTTTCTTGGTCCCTAGCCATTTGGATCCTTACTGTGTATATTGGCTACAGTAGGTTCAGGTTCGTTGTTAGGAGTAGGATACACTTAGAAGCAATCTATCGATCTTGGTAGAAAAGAAGAAGTCTTATGCGATTTGCGAGACTGAGTTCAAAAGTCTTTGGCCAAAGCAAGTATGAATACTGAAAAGAATTTTCACGGGATTCATAATTAAACTCGAGTCGAGCTAATTTAGCATATGACTGATAATGGAGTTTGACGAGTTCTCCATGACCTCTGTCAAGTTGGGACTCACAATAGAAGGACAGAATCATATGATAACTGCACCTAGAGATTCACACTTTCATTCTACTACATTGTCACTATATACTACTAGGTATCACTGATGGATTGTGAGACTCATCGGACGTCGTCTTGATGATCGATGATCCTCGAAGGATAGAGATAAAATTATTTCAATCATCGAAAGGAGGTTCGATGATATTGTGATGGGAATCACAATATATTTCACTACCAGATAGAATAGAACCTATGAGATCACACATTAAGAAATTTAATCTTGAATTAACCAATTGGACTTGTGAAGTTCTAATTGGGTCGGATTTAGTAAAATCTTATTAGGTTTAAAAGAACCATGCTAGCATATGGTTAAATCCAGTTCTTCTCTGGACTTCGATTCTTTATTAGATAAGGATTGGATCAAGTCCATAGCCTTGAACCTAATCTAAATTTATTTTGATTTGGGTTTAGAGGGGCATCTATTTGAGGGCCCAAAAGGATTGGATCTAGCCAATTAGTTGACAAATAAATCTTTTATTTCTTCCTTGATTTTCTTTTGTGGTGAGAATTAACTGGAAAGAGAGAGGAGGCGCATGCCTCCCTTTTTGGAAAGACCAAGGG
>KE504913.1:633508-644504 GCA_000441515.1 Elaeis oleifera
TTTTATTTCTTCCTTGATTTTCTTTTGTGGTGAGAATTAACTGGAAAGAGAGAGGAGGCGCATGCCTCCCTTTTTGGAAAGACCAAGGGGCGCATATCCTTGGAGTGGGCAGATGAAAGAAAGAGGGGCCACCCTCTTTGTTTGGGCATGGAAAGAGAGAGAGAGAGGGGCCACGCCCCTCTCTTGTGCACTTAAAATGCTAAGGGGATGCCAAGAGTTGGCGCCCCAACTACTTGCCTTAAAGATCAAGTGGCGTCCTCTCATCTTGCCTTATAAGATGAGGGTGCCACATCTACTTGATATTTGAGGCAAGGATCTTTCCAATTGGATCCGATTTTTTGAAAAGAATTAGATTAAAAAGCAAGAGACCTTATGAGATAAGGACTAATCTTTTAGCCTGATTGGATAATATTTTGGAATCAAGAAAAGAACTATTTAAGAAGATGGTCTCTTAGGATTTTAATAAATTAAATTTTATGATTTCAAATCTTCTCTATCTTTCTCCACACCATCTCTTCTTTCTCTCTTTCCAATACCCACAGGTTGGGCGTCCCATCTTCCACATGCTCAATTTGAAGAGGGTGATTGATTCTACATCAAAGAATAAGGAGAAAGGCTGCTATTCAAGTATTGAGTTTGTGGTCAAAAATTAAGACTGATCAAAGGTTCAAAAAGCTGAGATTCTATTTGAAGAAGAAGAATGTACAATGAGAAAAAAGATTCAAGATTAATTCGGTAGATACATGTAAAGGTCGGATATGTGTGCGGCTCAAGAACCTTCAGATTCAGGATCATCAATTGCAGTGTATTTCAACCCACGCAAGGTATTGAGATCCGATCTCAATTTAATTTTTAATTTTTAGATTATATGCATATCTTAGATCTAGGACTTGGGTAGATGTAGATTAGATCTATAGCACGTGGGATTAAAAGATTTAACCTAGATATGTTTCCGCTACTGTTTCAAAATATTTTGAAATCTATGCATGCTAGTCTATCTAATTTCTAACATACTTGTAGTCCTTTGAACTAGCTACTTTATTAGACCCCACCACGGACTTGAAACGTGGTGTGATATTTCAGAGTCAAGCATCTGTGGTCCTTTGGGCTAGCTACTTTCTTGATACTTGTCACGGGCTTGAAACGTGGTCGTGATAGTCCATACGACTAGCCACTTTGTTACCCTTTACACGGGTGGTTGTGGTAGTCCACAGGACTAGCCACTTTTATTGTCTTATCACGGGCTTGATACGTGATCATGGTAGTCTAGAGCCGAGCACCTTAATATGATCGAATTTGATGTGTGTTGTCTTAAGATAATTATAAGATATGATTTATTATGCAAAAGATAAATATTTGCTATGCATCTTTTATAAATCATGAAATCTTTGGCATGAGATTGATATGAGTAATAATTATTATTATTATATTGATATTGGTGTATAGAAATTCTTACTGGACTATAAAGCTCATCCCCTCCTTTTCTCTTTTCTTCTCAGAGTTGCAGGATACTCATTATTGATTTCGATTTGGGTTTCGGGTAAGCGGATGAGTAAATAAATATCATTGATACCAATCGGATGATTAAAAGAATTAAATTTATAATTATGTAAGTTTTACTAATTATTATTGAAAATGATCATTATGATATTGAGATTGCAATAAAATTTTAGGCCTTGCATATTCTTTAGAGCTTGTCCTAGGGAGTGTACAGCCATCGCGTATTTGACTCAGATGTTAAACTCGGAACGTGACAAAATGGTATCAGAGCTTAAGTTTAAGATCACTAGGGACTATGACATAAGTGATATCAAAACTTTAGATTATGATCAATAGAGTATGATAGATAATATCAGAGCTTAGATTTAAGGTCACTAGGGACTGTGATAGAATAATATCAAAATTGAAGATTATGATCTGTAGAGACTGTAAAGGATATTGAACATAAGATTATGATCACTAAGGATGTGATATAATGGTATCAGAAACTTGGAGTTATGATTACTAGGAATTATGACGTAGATGATTCATAGGGTGTTGATGAATAATTGTATTTGGATTGTAGTTTGAAAATTAACAATCTACTATTTTATTGGTTTGAAAGTTATATAGCGAATCCTAGATATTTGGTTGATTAAATCAGAGTGCGTAGCGACAGCATGGTAGTTTAAGTCATTTAAATTTGATCAAAAAGATTAGTTCTAATTTTGGAGGATGTTATATTAGAAGATTGAAATTTCTTTTCAAGTAAAAAGGCTATTTAGGAGCTCGAGGATAAAATAAGAATTTTAAATCCTTAAGATTTTGGCATTATAGCATGCTAATTTCGAGAACGAAATTATTTTAAGAGGGACAGAATGTAAAGACTGATTTTTTATTCCTACACGCATCCTAAAGCAAAAAAATAAAAATAAAAAAGAAAGAAATTGGAAGAGGACTTTTGATGGAAGTCGGCCTCCTCTCCCCAAGTTCGACAGGGATCGGAAGATCTAGGGCTCAACAGAGTTGTAGATCTGGGTTATAAATAGGCCACAACACTCCTTTAGCTTAACAACCCAATCTCCAATTGAATCGCTGACGAAATCAGTCGGATTTTTTTTTTTTGTTCATATATTTTTGATGAGTTGTCGTTGGTTTTCATCCAGAAAGAGACCAAAATACCACATCGGAGATAAGGTATGGCCTCTTTCCCCCTTTCTCCTTCTTCTTCCTAGTTTCTTTGATGTCTCCGCCGGTTAGGTGGTCATTGGATTCCGTGGAGAAAGTCGTCTTCTTTTTTTTTTTTTCTTCCTCTCACTGGACCGACTGTAGTTGTCGGACCGATTGTAGTCATCGAACGCGGCCTTGTCGTGGTCACCGAGGATTGGGGCCATCAGCACCTGCTCTGAAGGGTCGCCACCATGGGAGGTGGTCGGCCTCCAAATGTTCCTCTTCCCCTATTTCAACGAAGAAGAAGAAAGAAAAAAAACCAAAAAAAGAAAAAGAAAAGAAAAGAAAAGAGAGAAATTTCTCTCTTTTCTCTCTCCTCTCTCTACCCTCTCTCTTCACTTTCTCTCTCTACAAGTTTCTCTATAATCTTTCTCTACTTTCTCTCTCTAAAATTCTCTCTCTCTCGATTCTTTTTCTCTCTTTTTATCGATTTCTCTCTCTAAAAATCTTATGGATTAGTTAAGAGTCTAGATACTTAGATAATCCAGACCAATTGATGGACTCTAGGAGGGATCCTAGACTCATAATATTTAGAGATTTTTACTTTAATTTTTCATCATTCCTAATCATTTATGATTTTCATATTTGATCCTGATCATATAAAGGTGTGACTATTTGCATGAAGAGGTGTCGGAATATGTTGTTTCTAAATTTGTAGATCGAAAAGTTCATCAATTATTATGTTGAATCAATCATAAATAGAGGTAAGAGTTTCTGGACATTAATCATCAATTTATATAGAAATTATTTTGTGCATCGATGATTTTGATTTATGTGATTTTTGATAGTGATATGTTATATACTTATTTGTTAAGTATATGTATGATTCTGTATGAAATTATATATGACATATCATTGATATTGACTTGGATGAATTCTGGTAATCATGCGCATCAATTTTTGCAAAAGAATGAGATTGTGAATTATAATATCTAATAAGTTTGTAATTGAATGTCTAATTGTATGTGGAGTTGTAGTGCTCTGGACCAGCCATTTTATTGATACCTTATCACGGACTTGAAATGTGATCGTGGTAGTTCAGGATTGAGCACTTGTGCTCTCCTGAACTAGCCAATTTATTGGTGCCTTGTCATGGGCTTTAAACGTGGCCGTAGTAGTTCAAGATCGAGCACTTGTGATCCTTTAAACTAGCTACTTTATGAGACCTCATCATGAACTTGAAATGTAGTGTGATAGTTCAAAGTTGAGCATCTGTGGTCTTTTAGTCTAGCTACTTTCTTGATACTTGTTATGGGCTTGAAACGTGATCGTGATAGTCCACAGGACTAGCCATTTTATTATCCTTTGCACAGATAATTGTGGTGTCTGCAGGACTAGTCACTTTTGTTGTCTTATCACGAGTTTGATACGTGATCATGGTAGTCTAGAGTCGAGTACCTTAACATGATCGGATTTGATGTGTGTTGTCTTAAGATAATTATAAGATGTGATTTATTATGCAAAAAGATAAATATTTGCTATGCATCTTTTATAAATCGTGAAATCTTTTGGTATGAGATTGATATGAATAATAATCATTGTTATTTTTTATTTATTATTATTATATTAGTGTTAGTGTGTAGAATTTTACTGAACTGTAAAATTCACCCTCTTTCTTTTTTCTTTTTCTTCTCAGAGTTGTAAGATACTCATGATTGGTTTCAGTTTGAATTCGCGGATGAGTAAATAGACATCATTGATACCAATCGGATGATTAAAAAATTAATTTATAATTATATAAATTTTATTAATTATTATTATAATTGATCATTATGAATATTGAAATTGTAATGAAATTTTAAGTTTTGTATATTTTTTAAGATTTACTCCAGAAAGTGTACGGAAATCACATATGTGACTCAGATGTTAGACTCGGGGTACGACAATGACACCCAAGCTGATCTTGAGCACATGCTTCATGCCCTTCCCGTAGGCGGACGCATCCAATCCTTTCTTTCCCTTGAGTGCCACCGGGAAGAAGTCAGGGCACTCCCACATGCCGGTGTCCTTGGATGAGTGTAGAGTGTGGTTGGCCTTGGTCCAGTGCACAAAGTCTCTGCTTCTGTACAAGTATGCCGTTCCCGGGTTTCCTCGCCCGCTACCGATGGCAATTCTCCGACGTCCGTCAGGCCCCGACCAGGCCGTCGTCGGGTCACGAAATGCACTGGCGTTGACACCAACGGGGAAGATGATGGGATTGTAATCCGGCTTGATCCATTCCCGGAGGAAAGGATCGGATAAGTTCTTCGGGAACGCGATGTTTTGGAGCTGGCGTCCGGCTCCGTCGATGCCCGTGTACAAATGGCTGGCTTGTTGCCGGAGAGAATCGTCGCGGAGCCGGACCAAGCCCCATTAATGTCGAATGGCTTTGACGGGTAAATCGCCGGCTCCAGCTCTATCCAATTGATCATGTCCACCGAGACCAAGTGCCCCCACACAATGTTGCCTGACTCCCACACTGCGCCCTTGGGGTTGCACTGATAGAATAGATGGTATACTCCATTATAATGCATTGGTCCTGCGTGTATAAGTCATTAATCATGTTTAAAATTGGTCATCGATAAAACCGATCGAATAAAGGACAAATGAGTATGTTGCATACCATTTGGATCTGCTCGCCACCTTAATTGCGTTCGTGGAAACAACACATAATGTCAGCATCCAACGGCTAAAATGGAACAAGAGATAAAAAATGAAATAAAAGAACCTAAAGCAAAGAATAGGATCGAGAGAAAACCCAAATAAGAGATAAGATGGAAAATTTGACTCCATCAAATGTCTTAAGTTAACCGAAAAAAAAAAGACAAACTTAATAGTTTAGTCCGACATACATAAGTGGTGGAGAAATCAGAAACCAAAGGAGAAGAAGAGGCAGTATGTTGGAAAGAGGGAGGGGAGTGTCACCATTCATGCAGTTTCTGGGAGGCTGGAAGTGATGGCCAGACCTCAACGAAGAGTTGGTAACGGGGACATGTAAGGGCCGCAGATGAGGGTACACCACATGAGAAGCATCCAGCACTCCAATCCTTAAACTCAAGAGAACCACCACCAGTATCCACGTCGTCCCTTTCAAAGTTTCCATTTAAGAGTTCCAAAGCTGAAGGATCTCAGGAAGAGTTAGTAGTGCGACGGAGAGATGAAGAACAATGATCTCCAGGGAGAATTAATATAAAAAGAAGGATAGAGAGGGAGAGATAGGAAAAATATACCGGAAATGAGTCGTACAAACTATTGGTGGAAACTAAAAGCTAATATTACATTATGTTATCCGATAAACTAAAGGTACGTACGGTACATTGTACAATATATCATATAAGGAATGATCACTAAAATACAGTGAGGTATCAAAAAGCTAAATTCGACAAGAGAAATCAGCCATAAATAGTAATATATCAAGCTAAACAAGGAAAGTGGATAAGTTATAAATCAACATACGCATGTAGTATTACAGTAGTTGAAGTTAATTAAGATCTTTTTTGGTTAAGCTTCAATGATAAGATTCCCACTAGAACCAACCTGGCAAGAGTTGGGTATCAACAACTCTATTATCAAAAAAAAGGTGTCGAGAAAGACTGGACTATGTTGTCAGATGGGAGAATAGGATGCAGAGGTTGCATGCAGTTGCACCAAAAGAACGCAAGAAGCCACTATCAAATTCATGTATAGCAGGGAAGCAATAAATTAACATAGAAAATAATTTAACAGCATAATATATCATGGACTCATCTCTCTCTATGTATATGTGTTGCGCGCGCGCGCGTACTTGTATTAGCAATTGGTAATAATATAATCCTAGTCAATAAAAGACCTCAGAACCACCGAGGTACCCCTTAGAAAACTAACCACCATATATCTGGTGGGAAATAAAAAGTATGCCACGACATAGTCTTTCAAATTGTCAAAAAAAGTTTATTCTTAAAAATATTGTAAAAAATATTAGATGATATAGCTACGTCTTTAACATGTTTCCCATACATTCCTTTCTTAGTATCCAATTAGTTGATAAGATAAAACTAGCTCTTGTAGGAGGTTCAGATGTACACAAATCAAAACGAATCGAATTCATACTGCGGGTCACACCAAATTCAAGTCATACTCAACAATTACAAGTTAAAATCCTAGCTGCCATATGACTGAAACAATCCCAATCTTAAATAAACATGTAATTAGTTCCATCCTAACTATAAAAATAGGGAGCAAAGAAACGAACCCTACACCTTTCAGGGTATTATCATGATGTAAAAGAGGCTGTTCGAATTGATCCGAAGGGAAGTCTGGCAAAGGAAAGGGTTGAAGGTTGATAACGATCTGTTCCTACTCTTCTTCCCAATTGCTACCTCGCCTTCGAAATACCAGCGACGGCATCCCCAACAGTTTTGAGATATCGCCATGTTTCAATCGTCAATGCAAAATTCATGTGGGAAAATGCTTTGTTTCGCGCCTGGCGGCGCAGCGCTTAGCATAACCCGATCTTTTTGCGAACCATACTAGAAATAAAATGGATATTAAATCCCTTCATCGATCATCTATCCTGTGCATGGAGCCGCATTCTTCATGAAGATTGTATGAACTGAACGCGGCAGGCGATTGATGGATGCAAGAATTGATCACTTGAGATGTCTAAAGTTCTTGACCCCTTAATCATTCCACTGTACAAGGATGATGGACGACTTGCACCAGATAAATCTCTCGGGCCAAAAGGATGTGGATGCATGCCACTATGGATTTGCAAAGCATGGCTATGGTTGGTTAGTAGATGGATAATACGTGACATGTCAAGTGATCATTGGCCGTGCAAAGGAAGCTCAGGGATATTGGTGAGAGGACATAGAGTGGACATGTTATTCAAAGTTCTAAATAAAATATGTATATCTAACCGCCATTTCACCGGGTGGGCATTACTGAGATAATCTCAGCCATCTCTAAATTTCAGAGAGAAAAATTAGACTAAAAGATCGTTATGAATCATGAGTTATGAATTTCTCAAGCGTTGAGCATATTATTTTGGATTTTGTGACTGATTTGTCTAAAACATTTCAAATAATAATGCTATGTGGATAATTATGGATCAATTGGCAAAATTAGCTCATTTCTTATCCTTCCGAATTGGGCTCTCTTTAGAAAGATTGTCATTTTTATATATAGAACAGATAGTGAGATTACATGGGGTATCAATTACTATTGTGTCTGATCAGGATAGCAGATTTCTCTCGCAGTTTTGGAAGAGTCTTCATAAAGCCCTTGGCATTAAACTAAACTTCAGCACCGCATTCATCCCAAATTGACGGACAATTAGAACGGACCATCCAAATTCTAGAAGATATGTTGAGGGCATATGTCATGGACTGGGGTGGTGCATGGGATAGTCACTTATCATTGGTCGAGTTCGCTTATAACAATGGTTACCAAGCAAGCATCCAAATGGCTCCTTTCGAAGCATTATATGGTAGAAAATGTAGATCTCTTATTTGTTGAGATGATATAGGAAAGAAAAATTATTGACATCAAAAATAGTGCAACAAACCATGGATAGAGCACACATGATCTGAGAACGACTTCATACATCTCAAAGCAGGCAAAAGAGTTTTGCTGATAATAGAAGAAGGAAGTTGGAGTTTCAAGTAGGTGATCATATTTTTCTGAAAGTTTCTCCCACTAAAAGTATAATGAGATTTGAAGTTCGTGGCAAATTGAGTCCAAGATATGTTGGTCCTTTTGAAATTTTAGACAGAGTCGGAGAGGTTGCATATCAGTTAGCATTACCACCAGCTTTGTCTGGTGTGCATAATGTGTTCATGTGTCAATATTAAGTATATTCCAGATCCGAGTTATGGGGTGAATTATGAGCCTTTGCATCTTCAAGAGGATCTAACTTATGAGGAGTATCCAATACGGATGGTTGATAGGAAGGATCAGGTGTTGCGACATCGAACTATACCTTATATGAAGATACAATGGAGCAACCATAGTGAAAGAGAGGCTACATAAGAAGTTGAAGTAAAAATGAAGGCCAAGTATCCACAGCTCTTTGAAAACTTAGATATGCTAATTTTGAGGACGAAATTATTTTAAGGAGGAAAGAATGTAATAGTCCAGTTAATTTGGGCCTTTAGACCCAGCCTAAAGGAAGTGAGCCCAAAGACTCATGATGGAAGGAGGGAGAAGACTCCTAACCGAAGTCTTTTTCCTTCCAATTTCATTGAGATCGGCTTGGAGAGAAGTCCCAAATAGTTTAGGAAAGCTTCCCTATAAAAAGCCCTCCTCTCCCTTAGATCTTCATCAAAGATTTTGAGAGCTTACCGGAACCCCTTTAAGGATTTTTCATGGGCTTTTATGGGAAAAGAGAGTCGCTAGAGCTCTTCCTTGGCCGTCAGAGCGAGGTAAGCTTCTTCCCTTGTTCTCTTCTTTATTTGGTTGTCATCCTCGTCATCGATATGCCACGGAGAGCCTTCGAAAAGGACTCAATGAAAAAAAAAAAACAAGAAAGTCTCTGTTGTTTCCCTGCTTGCCACCGGCAACAGTCACTGTTAGGGGACTGTCGTCAAGGGCTATGGGTTTCACCGTCATCGAAAACCACCATGGGTGGCCGGTGTCGACCTTCCTTGGCTATGTGAGGGGGGAAAGGAGAAGAAGGGGATCGGATTCCCTGTTTTGGATGAAGAGAAAAGAAGAAGAAGCTTCTTCTCTCTCTTCTCTAATAATTAACAAATTAAATTAAATAATTAATTAATCAATTTATATTTTATATTTTTTTTAGATGGTTTAGGAAAATTTAGGAAGAAAAAATGTTGGGAACAAGGGTGAGGACCTCGGTAAACCCCAATAAAGGATTCTAGATATTTAAGTTAATTTATTTAAAAATAATAATAAACAATAATTGGAATATGTAGGAGGGCAAACCATCGAGGAGGATATCGAGTAAGAGTGTGACATCCAGATCATAATCTAGTAAGTTCAGTCTATCGCTAATCAAGATAAGAATCACTATACATGATCACCATTATATATGCTATTTCTTTTCATCCTTGGATTTGTATTGTTGAATTTATACTGTTAGATTTAGATGGATGGATTTGTCATGTTTGAAATACAATTGTTTCTTGTATAATTTTTAGCATGAGTATATTATGTGTTGATTAGATATATATGTACCAGTAATTGACAGTATGATTATATGGATCTGATATACTTGTCTTAATCACATCTCCAATTAAAATTGATGTGACAAAATCAACATAAAATAAAAGATATGATTTGGACTAGCCTCGTCATGTGGATAGTCGATCAGGAGCTTATGTTTGGGATAGTCTCTAGGAGTTTATGCCTAGGATAGCCTACCAAGAACTTATGCCTGGGACAGTCCGTCAGGAGTTTATACCTGGGACAGCCCCACGGGCTTACGCGTGAGATTTTGGATCAGACCAAGAATTAAGGCACGAACTTGATTTGTCCAAAGCCGGAAAGAAATGGTTAATAAGTTTGTGAATGTGATAAGAAAAACGACAACAAGACACAAAACTAATGAAGAGTAAAAGATTTGTCTGTTGGCTTATGATATGACAAATACTTGATACATAATTATGTGGTTAATTGAGTTATTTTGGATATTTGGTATGTGATATTATATTTATTATTTATTGCTATTTTTAGCTTGTATTATGATTTTGGTATAGATGTACAGTGATTCGTACTGAGCTGGAAAAGCTCATATTCCTATTTTATTTGTTTCAGAGACACAGGATACTTAGTTCAGATGGGCTGGATGAGAGGCTCGAGAATTGAAACTTTCAGTATTTTAGCTAGTTCTGTTTCTGATACCATTGAATATTTGAATAATTGTAATTGAATAAGTTTACTATTTTGATTTGGAGGATTTACTCTATTGGACATGCTTGGTATTTATTTGATTATTTAAAATATTTAAATTTATATTTATTTAGACCTTATATGATCTCTAGGGTATCGCTCTAGGGTTCGTGCGGTCGGATCACGTGGCCGACCCAAGTGTTGGGTTCGGGGCGTGACATATGATTATGGGTATGAGATTATCAAGCTATAATACAACTCAAAGTAAAATAACATAAAAAAATTCAAGAGGATGTGGACAATATATAAAGCAAATAATGTTTCTGTTAGAATTTGATGCCTCGAGATTCAGCCCACATTGAGCCCACAGCGAGGTTCGCGGCGAAAACGGAGTCCAACGAGACCAAAATCACATGAAACGGAGCTCGGATGGAAGAGATACGAGCTGTTGAAGTCGGCATGAGATTCGAGGCGACGGAGG
>KE504913.1:655856-673409 GCA_000441515.1 Elaeis oleifera
AATAATATGCCTTTAAATAGTAGCAGAAGCAGTTTTTCTGTTGTAAGGAGGGAGCAGAAAATTGAAGCTTCTCCTTGAAAGCAGAAGCAGAAAATTAATTTTTTCAAGACAAAAATATCTTTACTCAAAAATCATTATTTACCATAACTACTCCTATTTATTTTCATATATGAGTTATTCTCCTTCTTTTTTAGGATAAATTTTTAATATTTAGTGAATGATGTATTTTGATACATGTATATTATTATATAAAAATTATATAAAATGTTCAATATGTATTATCTTTAATTCAATTGTATTTATATTGATTAAAATTTTTAATATATTTTTTGTTATTTATTTTTATATTTAATTAATAAAATAAAAAACTTAATTAAATTAACCATAATGAATATTTAAAATCATTTATCTATTTAAATAATATTAATTGTAAAGTAAATCTATATATATCTTTTTTCGTAATTTGACAGTCAAAAATATTTTTTTGAAAAATTTATCAAATACAAATTACTTTTCAAATATTGATAAAAATACTTATCAAATGATTTTACTAAATACAAACTGTTTTTCTGTGACAATAATTTTTAAAATTTATTTAAAAAAAATTATTTCAAAATAATTAATTTTCATAATTTGATCCAACAGATTGATAGTATTATCATTGTAACGAATATTTTCTCTGAAGGGAGGAAGAAGAGAGCGACTGTACCTCTTTGTTTATACTCTCAGGATTTTCGCCCCCAGGGGGTGGATTCATCTACTACTGTTTGGGAGGGAGAAATCAAAGCAACGGTTTCCTGCATTTTTTTTTTTTTTGGAACTAATCCATGATGAAAATGTCGTAAAAAAGTCAGAGGTCAACCGGAACGAAGCTTGTCATGTCGCACTACAAAAAAAAAAAGAAAAGAAAAAGAAAAGCCTCCGGAGAGGACATGGTTGATCATTTCCGCTTTATGAGCTTTAAAATAAGGAAAAGGCTTGATTAAGGACCCTAGTTTTCAAAACATAGAAAAATCCCTGGACCTCCACAACTGGCTTGCAACGCACGTTATGTCAGCTATGGCGTGGATGGAATGCCCAAGGGTCAAGGCACTCCATATTCCATTCTGCGCGTGGTAAAGTAGCATTCGAGGCATGGAGTCCAAGCAAAGCACCAATTAAGTTACAGAACTACGACAATCTACAACAATAAATGGCGCCTTCAAGTAAACTAGCGTATAATCATTTTTGAGACGAGATCAACTCATCACCCATTCTTGCTTCAGTTCTACTCGTGGGCATACATTTCAGATATCGATGTTCAGCTCAACGTCCTGATTGAGACGCTCTGACACCACTTTTTGGGCAAGGTGAGTTAGTTGCTCTCCACATATATATACATTACCCTCTTCGTTTACTAGAATATTTAGTCTCTTTATTTTGAATATATACAATTATCTTCTTTTCAAGAGAATTATAGACAATTACCATCAAAACAAATTGACTATAGACAAACAGCGAAGCAATCGTTGATTTAAGAGCACACTAAATATCTCTCCCCTAGGAAAAACTCAATTATTTTGAAACAAGGACCTCGTAATTTTGGGCGATTCTTTTACCACCAAAGAGTACGAACTCTTATCTCCTTTTTTTTAGATTTTTGTTTCTTTGTTTTAGTGGATAAGCGACTTCATCTGATTTGTCATAGTGTGGTATGTTACACTAATGCTTTTTCTTCTTCCTTTTTATAAGAAATTTATATTGGCTCCTCGCTTCCTTGCCTTTAAAATGTGTGGAGCGATGATAATCGCCGAGTTGATCGCTTAATCGCAGAGCAAGTTCTGTGAAGCTGTTTCTGGATGTTTTCAGTCAAAAAAAAAAGGAAGAAGCTGTTGTCTGGATGTAAATTCCGAGAAGTCATTTGAAGTTTTCCACTACAAGGAAGCCAGGCATAGGCCTTATATTTCCTGATCTAAGCTCCGGCCGGCATAGGCCTTATATCAAACGCATTATTTAAGAAGTTTGAAAACTTTCATTAAAGTTTCAAGTCCTCCAGTGATAGGCATCAATTCCTGCATCCTCCACTTTCCCCATTGTGGAGAGAGGGAGAAGCACCACAACTCACCGGCACCAAGTATGGATCTTGGACTGTACATGGCAGTGACACAGGGAAACGTTCAGGGTTTGAGAGAAATGGTCGAAAAGGACGAGAAGATTCTCCAGTCTTCAACTCCCCAAGGCAACACAGCACTCCATCTGGTAGCAAAATTAGGACGCAGAGATTTGGCCGCGGAGATCCTAGAGAAACGCAGTAGCCTCATCATCGTCGAAAACGCCGAGGCGACACCCCTTGCATATTGCAGCAAGGGCTGGGCACCTGGAAATCGTGTCGTTGCTGATCGATTATGCCTCCAAATGGCCAGCCGATATAAGGTTGGCATTGGAGCCATTAAGGTTGGCCAACGGAAGGGTAACACCGCGTTGCATGAGGCAGTGAAGCACCGGAACATTGAGGTCGCGTTGAAGCTGTTGGTGCTGATCCCCGGCTGGCCATATTCTCAACTCTATGAAGGAGTCGCCGCTCCACATTGCAGCGAGGGAGGGTTGGTGAGCATTGTAAACGAGATTTGCAGCAACCATGGGTAGAAACCATGGAGGAGATGGAGCTGGAGGCTGGGACGGGGTCACCTCTGCACCAGGCCGTGCTCGGTGGTCATGATAGTAAGTTCTTATTGCTTTGCTCCGAACACACACACACATATATATATATATATCCTTCATTGACGCCTTCACCAACTACATAATTTTATGCATTCTGGGGTCTTTGGCCACATGTTTGATCGGTGGACTGTCCTTTTTACAACTAAACTACGTACATTAATTCCTGACAGGCATTGTGGAGACGTTGTTGTGCAAACGGAGCGACTTACTCGAAGTTACGGATAGCTACGGGGATAATGCTCTTCATTATGCTGCGCAAAAGGACAATGCCAAGATCGTAGAGATGCTACTGAAGGAAAAACCTTCGCTCGTCTATGCCGTAAACTCTATGAAGCGGTCTCCCCTACACACAGCCGCCGACTATGGTTCTACTCATGCAATCAAAGAGCTGTTGAAATGTTGTCCGGTCGCAATAGAGCAGGTTGATTCTGAGGGCATGAATGCTCTTCATATTGCCGTCATGAGCGGAAGGTTCAGCGCACTGAAGTGCCTATTGAAGACCATGGCCTTTGATGAGATAATCAACCAAGGTGACAAAGACGGGAACACTCCTCTTCATCTGGCTGCAAAGCATTCTAGGATACAGTCGTCTATCTTGCTCATGAAAGACAAAAGAGTGGATCCAAGCATCAAGAATAATGATGGACTCACTGCAAGAAATTTGGTTGAATCTCTGGAAAGGCTGGACACATATGAGGTAGGGATCCGAGGCCCAGACCCTTCTCTTTTGTGTGCGTGCGTGTGCGTTTGTGTGTGAAGTTTGAAAAAAAGGGTCCATTTCCAATTTGTCGATTTCTGCAATCAGATTATTATATTAAAAGTATTAAATATTTTTTTAATAATCTTAATTAGATATCTCTTTTGAAAGGTTGAGCATATGTTCTAACCTACGGGGGACTCTAAAAAGTTAACCAAAAGATGAGATATTATTCGTTTTGATCCATAGATCTTACGATTTTATCTTTTAAAATGTATCTTATGTGGAAAAAAAATTTTCTCTTTATAAGCACGAGTTCTCGTTGACTGATCACAATCGATGTTGGACTATTAGTGTCCTCTACATTATTAGAACCACAACAGAGCCCCCTAGCCAAGGAGGACTCCGATATGTACAGCTCCTCGCCATTGTTATGGATAAGGGTTTAGCGTGTGACGTAAGATATTATCCGTTCTGATCTATGGACTTCACAATTTTATCTTTTAAAAAATACCTCACGTGGAAAAAAAATTTTCCTCCTTATAAGCATGAGTCTCCCCTTGACTCAGAATCAATATGGGACTATTGGTACCCTCTATATTATTAGAACCACAATAGATATAATAGTAGAAGAAAGATAATAATTATAAACTAATTATTGTCAGATCTTTAGCTTTACGATTTAGATTTTAGTTAAATTATTCTAAATGCAAAAACTTTAGCAACTACATTTAATACATGTGTATGCTGAATTAACCTAGCATGTTTGGCATCTGTAACGATAAGCTAACTAAAAGCAACATACCTTCACAAACTACCGTAAGTTAATTAAGATCACGTTTTGAGATGCGTTAAGATACCACATATGTTCACATCACGGGAACACAAGCATATATCCATGTCATAGCTAATCAAAAATAGATTTTTTTCCTTTCTGTGAAATGCAAACCTATGGGTCAAATTGGATTCACCACATCATAATGGGAAACCCTTGAGAGTTCTAATTATAGAACATCTTTTACAATCGGTTTACATAGCCAATACTTTTATTGTCATGCTACATTAAACCACACCCAATTTACCGAGGACGATGTTTGAAAAAGGAAAAGAGGGGGACTTTTCTAGATTCTTCCACTGCCTATCAAAATTTATGATTTTCTTCAACTTGGACTGGGAAGAGTCCATTGCATATTAAGGCATAATGATCTATACTTCTGTGATTCAGCAGCAAAGATTGCTGCGAACGCACTCCTCATTGATCTTGCACCCACTGAAGTTTTTTTTTTTTGAGCTGAAGGGAGGTGCGAACACCACCCGGAATTTATTCAAAAAATGAAAAGATACAGTGAGTGTCAGAGTTGCTGCTAATAAGGCGACTTAGACATTGCACCCACTAAACATTAGACTAGATAAATTTCATTTCATGTTTACATAGTACTAAATTGTTGATATCATGGTAACCTTTTGAGACAAAAAAAAGAACTCAAAAGATAATAGCCTAACTTTAATCAATACTGAACCGTTGCACTTCAACCAGTTGTACATTTGGAAGAAATTGAAGAAGCACGAAGCAGAAGTACACAAGAAACAACGGAATGACACCGTAAGCATGTCTCATCCCCTCAGAAAGAAGATGTCAAAGGCCGATGAGCACTACAAATTAAGTATAGAGACCTATACTTTGGTGGCCGCACTCATCGCAACTGTCACCTTCGCTGCCACCTTCACCATTCCGGGAGGTTTCCATCAAACATACGGTTTCGCCATACTTGGGAATCAGGCAGCCTTCAAGGTCTTCGTGATCTCCAACACTGTCGCCATGTGTAGCTCCATTGTGGTTGTGTTCTGCTTCATATGGGCATGGAAGGACCCAGTTCGGTTCAAACTCAATCAGCTAGCTTGGGGCCATAGGCTCACTGTGGTTGCATGCTTGGCGATGATCGTGACGTTGATGTCAGCAGTGTACCTGGTGGTCCATGAGGAGAGCCTTTGGTTGGCCATTGTGGTGATGTTCATTGGTTGCAGCGCTCCAATACTTGTTCTGGCCATACTGGGCAAAGATGTTCTCTTCATCCCATTGTGAGGAGACTTGATTGCTTTTGATGCAGGGGAGTTTGTAGAGATCATTGTATTGTAGTATTTTGATGGGAGCCTCATGAACTTGGGGTCGACGTTCCTTCCTGCCTGTTTTGGGCTTGCTGGGCCTAGGGTTGTTCCGTTCCTGTGATCTGTTGGACTGGTTCCGAGGCCCACTGTAGTTACAATTTTCTGTGAAAACATTGAGAGTGTCTTTTGTATGGTCATGAATCTATATATATAATTGTTTGTAACTTTATTTGTCCTTTGAAGGTTGTTTTTGAATCATACCCAGCCTACAATATGTATTTAAGCATCTAAACTGGTAGTAGTTGTTGAAAATTTGGATCATCTCTTTTATTTGATTGGGACCTTCATGATTTGGTGTCAGGTATTCACGCGTTTGTTGTAAATTCTGAATCAGCGTTTAGTACTTTTCTTATCTAAATTTACCATTAGTGAGCATGCACGATGCATGGAAGAGTCTTTAATGTTATGATTAGTTGATTACGATTTTTTGGGTTGTCAAATCTTTGACTCACCAAGACAATACTGCGCTCCTCGGATGGCTAGGCCGCAAACGTTTTGCCCAGGAAAATTCTCAAATCATGGGAAAACCTAACAAAATGCGGTGGGGAGCCCCATTGCAACATTGCGTCAAGGGCGGAGTACGTCGAGATAGTGAAGTTGCTGGCCGGTTATACCATGAATTGGCCAGCTGACTTCGAGATAGTGGTGCATATGACAAACCTCGAGAGGGAGACACCATGGCGCGGTGCAGCGAGGGAGGGATTGGCGATTGTTTTTCGAAGGATTGTGAGAAGGAGATGGAGCCACCTCGACCTTGCACTGGACCGTGATCGGCGAGTCGGTCGTTGCAAATAATATATGTTGATACCAACTTGCTTCATAATGCTAATATCATGCATCCATGATCACATAGTTTTCATGCAGATGAACAAAAAAAATGATTGTATGATCCTTCCATGTGCACCTGCTTTTTAGAGTTTGTTTGGATGAGTAGGCCGAAAATCCTATAAGATTCGTGAGGTGAACTAGTATAATTAGAAAAAATGGCCTGGAGTAATCTTATATTTCAAAAGAGAAATTTTTTGTGCACCGTGGGCGGTGCAAAACGCAAGCACCGCCCATGATAATTGGCTCACATGCGAGGCCGGCACACAGCATGTAAAAAAAAAATTTCTTCCTATCTCGCGTGTGAACCAATCACTGCAGACGGTGCGCACAGTTCTGCACTGCCCGCGATGCATAAAGAATTTCTCATTTCAAAATACCTACGAGCCTTTAGAATAGGCCAGTACGAAATCTATAAGGAGAAAAACCTGCTAAGGTGTTTGTTTCTCTCTATAGAATTTGGATCAGTCCATTATGAAAACTTTAAGTTTAAGATATCTAATAATATAAGTCTAGTTCAGATTAATTTTTCTGGCTGGACTAGTTCAAATCATGAATCTTATAGGATTTGAAGCCCAACCATTCGAATAGATCTAAATCTTATTTTTTTTATTTTTAATGAAATATATTAAATCCAATTCCACCTTATTATATTTGATATGATGCAATAGATTTGGCAGGAAGAAAATTATACAAATCTATATTTTTTTTTTGAAGAAAATTTTTGAGACAAACATGCCATGATTCAAAACATAAGCCTCCCCCATGCGTGTGCAACTTCTTCTTTTCTTTTCTTTTCTTTTTCTTTGGGCAGATTTGCAACTTAGAAAGTGTATGAAATTTGATGCTAATAAATAATCACATTTTCTATTTATATTGGTCATCTGTCACATTTTTTGTTTCAATAGGTGGGAAAGTTAGATGTTAAAAAACAACTTCTAGAGTATTACCAAAAAAAGAACCTTCTAGAAATTAGCTTGATTAAACTTGGTTTGGGTTTTCAAATGTGTGTCAACTTTGAATTCAGACTTGATGTGATTGGGTTGGATTGGCTATAAGATTTGTTTTATAGATAAATTGGGTGTGTGTGTGTAGGGTCGACATCAAGTTATCAACCAATTGCAGCCCTAGTGATTGACCGCCCCACTCCCGAAGGGAGGACACACGAAGAATAAGAAAAATGCAACGTTATTAATTGCAGCTACAAACAGATACTTTATGCAACAAATTGCGGCAGCGATCCACCGTATTGCTTAAAAGATAAAAAATATATTTTTTATAAGCAGGAACGGTCTACAAACAAAATTAAAATTATTTAGATGATTAAATTAAAATTTTATATAATTCACACATTGAACTAATACAACTAGTAAAATCATAAAATTATAGGTTGAATTAAAATTTATTCATAAATATTTAAAAATAATTTTAGAGTGGGCCAACAAAAATTAGCAGATCTTTTTCTTTTCTACGAGATTCAGACCAATTCACTTCAAAATTATCTTGAGTATTTATACATATAAACCTAATTTATCATGTCTGTAATTTTATTGATTGTACTGATTAAATTCATAAATTCTTTAAGATTTTCAGTTCAATCATATAAATAAATTCTAAACATAAAAATAGCTCTTACATAAAAATAAAAAAAAAAGCATCAATTATCTGTTAATTTATCTTATAGGTAAAGAGTGCAATATTTAGATAGTTTATGTCCTCTTGCCCTCTCCCTTTCCCTTTTCCGGTACTCTGTATTCGTTTATTCTCCCACAATTAACTCTGCCAGAGTAATAACTCAGAAATATGGATCACGAATGTGATAGAGCTGGAAGCAACACCCCAACTATTGAGCATCATGGATGTAGGATTTAAGATAGAAAGTGAAGAACAAAAGAGGCCCCTTTTTATATCCGGACATTGTTTGTTTCAAACCGCCCACAGATTAAACTCTCGTTTATTGATTCTATTTTTAATTGGATGCCAACATGAGAAATGTTTTCCCCAAAAGCAACGTCAGACGCGGATTTCATTTGAAGAACAATTAAGAAAATTCGCCTCAAAGCAAATTGACATAAAATTCGGATTGGTGAACGCTCGAATCAACCGACGCTGAAGTACCGTTGAAGCCGACGAACCACCGTGGAACACATTTTTTATAAAGAACACCACGCTTAGCGCCCAAAAACTTTTGTTTACAATGGGGCCCACCATCAAGCACGTGGCTCTGCATCTACTAAAGGGGAATGATGGTGTCAATTTTTATAAAAGTTTTAGGTTAATTAAAAATATATATATAGAAGGTTTCACAAGTTTTGTTAGGTATATAAGGGGATTCAAGCTAGGTTGCGGTTGATCCGAACCTGCCATTCTAAGACTACAAGCAAGTCAGGGATGAGGGATAGGCACGACCTCGTCAGATTCATATTTAATAAAATCAAAAAAATTTTAATTCAAACCCAGTCCAATTCTCTTTAGGTTGGATCGGATGAGATCTAACATTCATGTTCAATCCATCAGATTTTTCCTAGTCACATGGGGTCAAAAATAATCCAAAAACAAATTATTTTAAACATATATATTGATTAGTTAATTATATTATGGATGTATTATGCAATACAATGATAGATAGTAACATGTAAATATTATCAAAAATATGTTTTGTATAAGATTTGATTGATAACATGATTATAATATAACAATATAACTTATTGACACTACATCATGAAGAGAAGGCTAATGTCTTATATCCAAAGAGAGTTTTGAATATAGTTAGGAATTTAAGATCCAAATCCACTTTATATTGAGAATAGGTCATGTTCTTGGATCCGAGTCTAATCCAAATAATTTTGATTTAGGTTGGACTGGATTAATTTTGGACTTGTTTCAGATAGGAAGGGAGTCATAATCCACTAGCAGTCCTATGCCCTCTCAGTCTACTTCTTCAATAGGACTGGGTTGAGATTTTTTATAAACTTGAGCTGAACTACGGTTGACCTTTAACTCAATCCAAAGTAAACCAATTCAATTTATAATAAAACTAGTAATTAATTTATATATTATTTTCAATTCACATACTATATTTTATATTTATATATATATAATTAATTTAGTCTTGTCAAGTGATGCATAAGTGTATCATCAACATTGGTGAACTGTTGAGGCCTTGATCCAACAAACATCAATCCAGCATATTCCAAACATTTTCCTTATCTTAAAAATTCCTATTCATCCTGCCGTCACTTGATTCAAGTGATACTATCCGGCCTAAACTAATTGACATAAATTTAGCTCAAGATGAAATTTGATTAGTGTTTGTTTTCTTTGTTTTTGTTTTTGGTTTACAGGTTCGCGTTGTTTTAACCTGATCCAGATTACAATTGTTAGGGTCCTAAGAAAAGAGACTCTTGTTAATTTGAAGGACTTGGCCCTGGTCAGTTCCAAATCCATCTTCTAGGTGGGTTTTGCATCGCTTTCAATTTTTTTTTTCTTCTAAAACTATCATTCTAGTCAATTTTTTCTGGTCTTCCTGGCATTACAGCACAACAGGTAAAACGTTCTAGCTAAAGAAAACATTGCCAAGCATGACTTTTCATCAGTAATACATTAAATAATGCTTTTGTTTTCACAATAAGATAATTAATTAGAAATACACAAAGATATTATTTCTGTCCAAAGAAAAAAAGAAAGATTAAGAAAATTATATGACTCGAATTATACTCACTCAAATCAAGTCATCTTCTCAAGTTGGATCAGTCATAAATTGATAATTTGGGTTATTCAAAACTTGCACTTTGCAGCAACGCCCCTTTGAGCCTGGGGCAAACGAGGCATTAGTAAGAGTCTTGGGGAATATAATGCTTCAAGGGGCTCAGGCTGGTCGATCTTCCGGGGCTCGAGTTAAGAATTAATCCAGCTCGCACGCCTGCCCCGAAGCTGACTGTAGATTGGCAATGAACTTGAGCCATCTGATATCTGCTGTGTGTGTGTATATATATATATTATGAACTCGTTTGGTTGCTGAAATGTGGAGGAGGAAAGAGAGTTTCTAAAAAATAGAGAGAGGGTCATTTGTTGGTTGAAATTTTAAGGGACGAGAGTGAAAAAAAAATTTTCATGAGAAGTCGCTTTCTATATTTATGAAAATAAAAATCCACAGGAAAGATGGGTTTTGGCACTTTCCATAGAATGAAAAGTGATGGTACTTTTTCTTTCTTAAAATATTCTTTTGAGATCAACGGCCAAGATTTTTTAAAATATCAATGGATGGTTAAGATGAAATATTAAACAGTGATACCATATTATATTAATATTATCCTAATATTTATATGAATATAATATTAATATCAATATCAATATTATAATATTTATTATATTTTGATATTATTTTAATATTTATATTAATATAATATTTTTTATTAATATAATATTTATATTGATATATTGATATTGATATTAATATAATATAATATTATATCTATATTAATAAATTTATTATATTAAATATGAATATTATATTTATATATATTAGTATTATATTAATATAACAAATTATTATGATCTTATGTTATATTATAATATATCAATATTATATTTATATTAATATAAATATAATATTAATATTTATATAAAGTTTAGAAATAAAAATATATGATTTTATATCTACTAGGGGTATAATAAGTATTTTATATAAATTTTTTTTGCAAAATGGATGTTCAATCAAACATACCAAATATTATTTTAAAAATATTTTTTTAAAAAAAAAAATTTTAAAAAAATATTTTTAAAAAAAAGAATTTGCAAACGAACAAATCCTATGTGTTAGCTTTCTCAAAGCATATAATAATGTTACGAGCTCGTATATCTGCGCAACAGATCTAAATAGTTTTGGACCAAGCAGTTCCAGGCCATTGGGGTTCAGCATGACCCCAAAATTTTTTTGAGGATTTTCTAGGCTAGGCTCCGGCAGGAGGATGTCCCAACCTGGGTGGCATGAACCAAAATTAGCCGTAGCTTATTCGTGGTGATAGATCAGGCCAAGCGTCTAATATCTGTTCCCGAGATCCACTAATGACCCCAGCAGGATGGTCCATTTTTATATCCTCTCATAGCTCATGGAAAATAAATTCAACATTAAAAGAATTAGTTGATAGAATAATCTGCACCGATATGCTAAATTCTAGCTCAATCACAAAATAGCAAGCGATTACTTGGATCGAACATCTATGACAAAAGGAATGTTGTAAATGAAGTGTATTCAACCATAATCCAACCAAAACCATGCTCCAGCCAACTTTTCTAATTTCATGAAGAAACCCTTAGTCCAGTGGATATATCAGCATAGCCATATTTGTATCTATTTATGTTTGACAAATATAGACATGGATATGCATTTTAACCAGATGTAAAAATTTATATTCATGTCTATTTTAAACAGAAACAATACATATTGGATAATAAAAATATGGATATCAATACAACTATAAGATGGATAGTTAAAATTTATGATCTTAAATCAAAGATATCATCAAATGGAACATAAATTAAACTAGTAACAAGTTTACATATTTATTTATTCTCTTAAAAATTCATGAATGCCATGCAGGACTAAATAGGATGACAGGTAGATACAGATATTCGAGTATGAATAAGATAATTGTTTATCCATATTTGCATTGTTTTGTTTAAGAACATAAATATGAATATATATATTAATAAGATACTCAAATTTATATTCATATCCAGATTGATCCATATAGATTTTAATCAATCTACTTTTATCTCTACCTTCATCTAAACTTTGTAATCATATATCTCTACTAGAATTTTTTAAAGCTAATGGCTACTTATGCCACCTATCGCAGAACACTAGATTTCATAATTTTACTGGAGTATATTAATCTTTTTTGTTCCAAACCTCGGAGTTGAGGACCAAAAACAAGCAAACTTTCTAAAAATAAGCACGATCTCCCCACTATTTGTTTTGGATCTTTCTAGTTGAATCATAAAACAATCAGAAACCTCACAGCCCCGATGTTGTAGATTCACCGGCATCCCAATTTGCTATTTATCTTGTAACGGAGATAGTATCAAAATTGACCAAAATAGTTCACAATTGAGTTCAGGCATAAAGTATATTATTTATGATTGAAAACATGCTAAAATGGACCTAATTAAATAAATAAAGCCGTCATATCATATAATCCAATCATAAACCCTTTCTAAAATTTAAAAAAGCTAATGTTAAAAATAATATTATCCTTTAGAATATAGAATATAAAAACCAGATTAAACAGTAGCACAGTATATATTCTACAATATGATATAGCCATTACTACCATCCTAATTTGAAAGCTAGATCATAAGCCTGCAATAATGTGCAGATTCAGCAACAGACTAATAATTCTAGGCCTAAATATACTTCCTTTTTAGACGTTGGACAAGTGAAATCGTCAGTCCTGAATCTTTACAATCGCACAGCAATCAGAATATGCCAATAATGGCACTAATCAGTAGTCAGATATGGCTTCGGACGCCACCCCACATATGTGCCATCTCACCGTGCCACCCATCATCTTAGTTACAGTATATAAATTCTCAACATAAAGAACACAAAATTTTTGACATTATGATTTGGAGTAGTGATGGGCCGGAAACAAGTGTTGACGAGCATTAATTCGAACAACTCGGCCAGGATCAGAAGGAGAGGGCGACGAGGATGGCCTGGCGGCAGCGGGCCTGGGCCTGGTCGAGTCGCTGGGCGAGCGTCTCTTCCTTGAAGGCCGCCTTCACCATCTCCAGGTCCATCTCCATGAGCTTGAGCACCCGGTAGAGCTCCGTCACCAGCCGCTCCTCCACCTCGCCGCCGGCCACCAGTACCTCCGCTTCCTCCCGCGCCCGCTCCGCCACGATCCCCCAACCTTCGCCAGCATCTCCGCCGACCCGTACTGCCGCCGACCCATCAGTCCCTCCAATTTCTCCAAAAATCCGCGATCATCCAGCCCTTGGGCTTCTCCGTTTTGATCTCCTTCGTCCGCTTCCACCCGATCTCGAAGTTGGGCGGTTCCGGCCGCTCGATCTTCGCCGCCCGGCGCCCGTCCCGGAGGATCGCCGACTTCACCCGCTTCTCGACCTCGAAGGAAGTGGTGGCGGCCGCGGGCGGTGGCTCGGGGATCGAGTCGTTCTCTTCTGGAGTGGGGTTAGGGTTACCGCTGGGATTTGAATTGGAAGAGCAGCGAGGGATGGCGACAGTGGCGGGAGATTTTTGGCGGGAGGGGAGGGAATGGAAAGGGCGGGGGTTTGGGAGGGGAGGAAGCGAAGCGCGGAAGCCATGGCTGGGGATTAGAGGGAGCGGTTGAGTGGAGAACTGGAGTCTGGAGATAAGGCGGGTTGCGATAATTTCTTTTATTTTGGCGAAAAAATTCCAGTTGTAGTTACCGGACGTGAAGCTAAGCGTATTGCTCTTGGCAGCAAATTGGCAACTAGTTGCAGCTGGGTGATTTTCCCCCTGACAGTGATTTCGATAATTCCTTCGAACAATCTAGTTTTAGATTTTCGTCTCAATGGGAGCAGTACATAATTCGGATTTTCTTCGTCTAAAAGCACTTGGTATAGTTCTTATCCGTACACAACTCCCAGGTTGATAAGGTGGTTGATATTTGACCCTCAATAGCACTTTTCTTGCATAGTCTGTTATTATTGTGTACACGACTTTTTTGCTGGGGATATGCGCCATTGTTACTTGTTCCTTTGATATGTAGCACTTCGGCCATGCACGCAAGGTCGCAAGCCCACAAAGTACACATAATGAACCAAGCATGCTAGTATGTACGAGCTGCTAGAGTGTCGCAGTTTTATTCTATAGTTTCCTCATGTGTACACAATTCCATGAGGTATATGCTGAAGATATTACTCGACCGTTTGCACTATCTTTAATTAAATGCAGGAGAACTGATTTTGGGCCAAGAGACACCCTTTGACTTTTAAGTTATTCATATGCAAGATATCAAGTATTCCATAATTCTCCTCACCAAACCAAAAAAAAAAAAGTATTCCCCCGTTCCATATTTTATTATTGAATAGATTTGTTGATGAATTCTTATTCGAGAACTTGATTCTGTATCAAAAAAATAGGTTTGACTATTGGAATGGGGGAATCAATACGGATGGAGATAAATCATCCAATACATACCTGCCCAAATAAACTTTAGGTGGGACTTCCACAACAAAACACTTTACATGGGGTTGGTCAACACATGATAGATGAACATCAACCACCAAACAATTTCAAAATCACTCTCCATTGCAAATGCTAAGCATAAATGCCAACTTGAAGGCCAAAGCATTTGTGTACTGATTTTATATCAATCTCGAAGATGTTGTAGGATATTTATTTTTAATTTTTTTGGATGTGTTTATTAAGTTTGGCGTGAACAATCTATTTTAACAGCGCCAAAAACACACACAGTGTCTTAATCTAACAATCAAAAAGAAAAGATAAAACCATCTTTGTAGAATAAAGGCAAATTGATATAATTATTGTAACACATAGATGTTACGTCTAGATTTAGGGGGTATTTGGTTGGAGAGAGTAGAGGTCTGGAATTAAAATTTGAATGGATGACTTCCATTCCAACCGTTTAGTTGGAAGAAATCCCATTCCAATTTCGATTCCAAAGTGAAATGGGAATGGCTCAATCTATATAGAACTTAATCCTATACTTCTCTATGAATTCAAATTTCTATTCAAATTTCGATTCCGATTTCAATTTCGATCACGAACCAAACGTTTCGGAGGATTTGACCATTCCGATTTCGATTCCAAACCATTCTGATTCTCATTTTCATTTTAATTTTGATATGAACCAAACATCTCCTTAAACTATCTTTGTTGGCTTTAAATTCTCATCTGGATTAGAAAATTCCTATGGTGTTTGATTTGACCCTCTTCCATCCTCGCAGGCCGGAGAACTCGTCATATAGACCGGATTCCCTTAAACAAGGGATGCATGTGCTTAAGGGTTAGGCCTAACTTAAGATTTATTTTTGGATGACATAAATGACACGGGATTCTGACCTTTATAGCAAACTTTACGGATATAATTTTGGATGTATGATGTTTTAAAGTGGGACCCAAATATGCACCCATTGATTAAAGTGAGAAAGGAAAAATGTCATTGTCATCCCCTTTCTATTCTTGCACTCTTCAATTATTTCATGGGACACCCCACCCTTTTATGGTTTCGCGGCCTACCCTCAAGGATTAGTTTTCATTGCTTTATTGATCATATAGGTGCCGCCAAAACATACCGTAAAACAAGTTGCTCTGAAGACTAATGGCAAAAATAAAGACAAACGGCAAAAATTAGTGTCAGTCCTTTTTATCACATCTACTGATTGTCTTAAATGCTACCGTTGGAAGACAATCCAAAACAAAGGAACTTTAAAAAGTTGGCAGCTGGAAATTTATGCTTCCCCCTTTGTATCCACAGAGAGGGAAGTCTCTAAAGAAGCACATGAACTGATATAATCATAGAGGTTGGTACGGGTGAGATGGAAACCTCCAATTTTGCGGACACACTCTACCTGTTAACGACAGAGAGCCCAAGACGGCCATAATCTGCGCTCCCGCATAGAGTAAAGATTCTTCTCATTGAGATAACTATAGTTATTATCATACAAGTAAATAGTAACAAACCCAAAAATGAAGAGATGTTCATTGAGACTTTTCAAAAAAGATACGTTCGTTGAGGCTAGGGATGACAACGGGCTCAAATTTTATTTTTTTGATTGGCCGAAATATCTTTTCTAAAAATGGGTAGAATTAAGTTAAATAGGTTAAAACAGATTTTAAACAAGTTAGATTATAAATAAATTGAATGAGTTGGATTAAATATGTTTAAATGAGTTTGGTTGGTGTTAAATAGGTTAAAGCAGGTCTCAGACAGATTGATTAATAAAAGCGAGCTAAATAGTTAAACAGGTGAGAGATTCAAATCTGAATCAATTGCATAAACAGGTCCAGATGGATTGACTGATTTATAAGCTTGGCCTGTTTACACCAAACCTTGAACCTATTTTTTTTTTTTGGTAGATCTCAACCTATTTCAAACAAATAAGTTGCAAATTGGATCATAAATTTGCATCCCTAATTCCGGGATAAGATCTTCCATCATTTAAATGGATTTCTGCTAGCACAGTCATCTCTGGAGGATCCGTCTCCCTACTCTCCTTACTTTGAGGGTGTTGATATGGACGGGCTAAAGTGGGCCAAGATTTGCATATATGGCTTCTTCTCCCTGTCATGCCGATGCGTCATTTGTTTTTGGGTCCTTCAAGTTGATTCCTTCCAAAATAGCACAAGAGGACAAATGGAGTGGTTGCTACCACGGAACTATCAATGACCCTAAATGGTTGAAAGAAAAGAAATCCAAGGTGCACAAATTCTAGCCACTTCATAAGCACTATAATTAATTTAACGGCACTCTCGAGCATGGTTACTATATTTGATGGCATGTTGTGAGAATGCCTTCATCAAGATTATCCTACGGTTGACACTTGGTCAATGTCTTGTTTTTTTTTTTTAAGTCTACGTGCCAAAGTCTAGGCTTCCACTGTGATCGGTATGGAGCTTTAAATCTCGGCCTGATGCAGGATCAAAACCAACCTTCTAAACCCGTGAGTCATTTTGGATTGATCATTCAAGCTCGGGTATGGCCCATTAATATCTGGTATGTTTGATGAACCAAAATTTTAATATGAAAATATGATAGGTAGTGGTTTTTATTCCAACTTCAAGTCCTTCAATAAAATTTGTAACATCTTAGCAAAAAAATAAAATAAAATAAAATAAAATGAGTTAGAAATACTCATCCTCATCAGGATTGCTAGTAGAGGAGCAAAAGAATCAAAAATACTTGGTCTGACTCTAGGAGATCCCGATCCATGCCGGACACACCCTTCTCCTTCCTCGGGAGCGGCTAGGGTTTCAAAAGAGAGTCCAGAGTCTGCTAGGGTTTCGGAGAGGAAGACAAAAAGAAATAGGAGAAGTGACAAGATCCAGAGGGTTCCGAACTCTTTTATTCTATCGGGTTCGGGTTATGGATTCAACCATCAAACCCAACAACCCGCTTCAACAAGCCTAAAAAATATCATCTCGAATTTCATTT
>KE504913.1:679440-693346 GCA_000441515.1 Elaeis oleifera
TTTAGGAACATTTGTATTTCATTTCACATTTGTATTTAATTCCTGAAAAATGCCATCTCCATTTAATTAGAGTTACATTTCATTTCGAAATATTGCATTTATATTACCTGTAACTGCATATAAAAAGAAGCTGTAACAAAGATTCAAAGGATGCAAAGAAAATATTCAGATTCTCTCCAAAACTTTCTTTCTTCGTCTGAACTCCTTTCTTAATCTGACATCTCCTTTCTCTGTTAATCTCTTCCTTCATGTCAATTCTATCTTCAGATTTACACGTATATCTCACTGAATTCCTCTGAAAAAATTGGGATATTATAAAATTTTAGAATAATCTCAGTATTTGAACCCTAGACTCCCCGAAGAGCAAGCCGAGGAGCGATGTGCTACTCAACTATGCCAAAAGTTGCTATAAATCCTTGACTGAAATTATCTCCACTACCCCTTGCACAATCCAAAGCCCATATATTATTGCACATATGATAGCCTCTAGCAATCTATGCCCTTGCTTTTGGGTCGCGCTTGTCAAGGGCTTCATGGCTTCACTGACAGGATAGGACCTCTGCTTCCTGTTTACAAACCAATGAACTATATTGCTGTGGGTTGGAGGTCTGTTGTGGGCTGCCTTGGATGAACTTGGGTCAAGCTCTAATGAAAAGTGGAACAAGCTCTGAATGAGAATGTATGAGGTTCGATACGTCCATCATTGGATGATTTGATTGCATCCATAATGTTGGATAACTAGTTTGTCAAAACATTGTTGGATCAAGGCCGTTCATTTCAAAATATGTTTAATTTATTCCATTATGACCTTCATCTTTGCCATTAATGGATCTCAAGGAAGCTATATAGTGTGCTGTTATGTGTTATAGTTGTAGTAGAAAATAAACTTCGTGACATGGCACAATCATAATCATCCAGCTCAGGATCTATGTGGTGATCTAGACATATTTGCAGATTCTCCAAGGCATTTTGGTTGGAGATCTCTAATCAACCTGAAAGCTAGGATGAGCAAATCAACTGACCTCCAAACCTAAAGCTGACGATCGGCCATCTTGAGCTGAGTAGAATCTTCTCATAACAGAGGTAGCTCAACTTTTTTGTCTAAATGAGCATGAGATTCTAGCAATTCCATCATATCCCAAATGATTACAGCATGCTTTTAGATTGTTACACCATATCAGCAGAGTATCACAATATGACCTTGAATTTTTTAGGACAATTCACAAGAAATTCGAGACCTTGGCTATAAATAAGTCTAGAGATCTTTTATGAAATATACTACTAAATATTCAACTATTGAATGGTCCTATCGCTCTACTATTTTTTCTTCTCATCTTCAATTAAAAAAATTCTCTCACTTAACTATTAAAGGGTTTGACAGGAGTCAATCCAGTGAGTTCTTTGATCTCCTCCTATCATCTTATAAATCCATGGAAGTGACGATCGTTGTTCCAAAATCCAAAGCACCGGAAAAGATTGAGTATAAGGGTGAATACAAGCTCTACACTTAAAATCTTCATAAAGGTACCGTTGAACATTATTAGCAAACATGCAAGTCTGCCCACGTTCCCACAAAAGAGCGCCAAAGGAAAAGTGGATTGCCCTCATCAGATTACAGGAAATCATGGCTACAGAATGAGGTCATGCGGTCCATTTGTAAGAGGGTGTCATCATACCCAAAAAGTCAAGTGTCCAAGAATCGCCAAATGCATCTCCATCCATCCATATACCCGTGGTCTCACTGATACACTACTTCTCCCTCCCTCTTCTCTGACCTTGACACCGCATGCATAAATGAATGTCCGCACAGAAACTTCCAAGC
The DNA here is from genome assembly GCA_000441515.1 of Elaeis oleifera. Lineage (NCBI taxonomy): Eukaryota > Viridiplantae > Streptophyta > Magnoliopsida > Arecales > Arecaceae > Elaeis > Elaeis oleifera. The sequence goes on from KE504913.1 coordinate 681,263, forward strand.
GACACTGTCTTCCCTCCCTCCATGCGGACATATCTTCACCTGATAAACTTTGTGCGGCCCCTGCAAACACGCAACAAACTTCCCTCCATACCAGCCTCACCTTTTTTTTCTTTGGCAGAAACCAGCTTTGATCACCGTGAGCAATTAATCCTACAGACTAGATTATCCACCCAAGTACGCTGCGTCGGATGCTTCGCTGGACAAAGTGAAACGTTGACGCCTCGGACTCCTCTCTTCCTTCGACCGTCCATTTTCAGCTCCCATAGAAATGATTATGCGAACGTACGATTTATCGTTAGATCATCTACGTAATTCAAGAAAGCTTGACCTCTATTTTGTTCTCCCGCATAAAAGTAACGTACAATCATCCCTAACATGGTTTGCTCTACGCCGCTCCATCCTTAATTGTTGTTAGACCGGGGGCACGAGCCCAACCATGCACTTCCTCTAACGTTAATCCACCCACCAACCAGACGCGCTAGGTTTACTTAAAAGGTTTCCGGAGGGATAACGTAAGCCCCTTTTCTCTTCGGCTCCCTCTTTAAAGCTCGAATTTACCGTTTTTTATCGTCCGTCAAAACCCTTGACTTGGGGAAGAAGAGGAGGGCAAAATAATCGTATAATTATATTTAATATTTATTATTTAGGTATTAACCCTTTCTTCTCCTAACTTAATCCTCTTTTGTCTTCTTATTTTCTATTTTGTTTCTTTTTTTCTTTTCGCCTTTTCTTTAACTCTAATCCAGCAGGGGAGGTGAAACCGTGAAAGATAAAAAAGGAAACAAGAAGGCGAGGAAAAGAACAGAAAACAAAGCGAGAGAGACGTAAACGGCGAGTCATCATTTCATTATCTGATCACAAGCGATTCCTCTCCCCCTTCCCCATCTCGCTCTTCTCTTCTCGAATAAAAATTCTCGCCTTTCCCCATTCCGCCTGTTTTCCGACGACCGGAGGCGCAAGAATTGATCTTTGTTCTCCTTTCTTGGTTTTCGATCGAATTTGTTGGGCACCATCCAGAAGCTTCGAATTTTATACGCTGAATTCCTTTCTGGTGTCGGAATCTGTTTTGGATTGAAAGATTTTATTTGGTTTTGATCCGGCGTTGTTTCTGGGGTTTTGGGAAGGGATTTCGAGGGGCGGGCTTGTGATGGAGAAGTTGGTCACCTAGAGGAAGGATTTGGGCTGTTTTGTTTGATAAGTTCGAAAGAACAGCCTGGGGTTATGATCGGAGGCCACCGGATCGGAGAAGCTAGGGTTCTTGGTCTAGTTCTTGGGTTCTTTCTCTCGGCTTTTTGGAGGGGTTCGGGGTGGGGATGAGGAACGATGTGCAGAGGCCTCAGGGAGGTGCCGTGCCGAGGAACGGGCGGAGCAACAACGGCTTCTTCTCGCTCCGCTCCTTGTCGAACTATATAAGGATCGTGTCCTCCGGCGCCTCGACGGTTGCATCCACCGTCCGATCGGCCGGCGCGTCCGTTGCGTCCTCGATTGCGGACCGCGATGATGATGCAGGACGTGATCAGGTACTCATGGCGGTCCCTTCTCCTCTTTAAAGAATTTGATCTTTTGCTTCTTTGATGGACACCGCTGAAATTTAACTGAAATTTAAAGTTCCCCTTTCTCTACCTGTAGCGTTATTGCTTATTGAATGAGTTTCCAGAAAAGAGTCATCTTGATCGCATACTTTATTGTCTATGTGATTATTGAAGTAGAAATTATTACTGGAATGATTTAAGTATGCCTTTTTTAAGGGGCTCAGTTGTTCAGATATGAGGAATTGATGACTGCATGCATGAGCCAGGTTTTATTGTATAGTAGCTAGATTAAATTTGATGATTGGATAAATATCTACATCTTTTCTTGGAAAATGATAAACTTTTGGCCAGACATTGTATCTTCTGAGCGTTTTGCGGATAGCACAGGTTCTTTCTCATGTCTATTTGGCAACTTCGAATTTAGAATTTTTTCTGATGTCCTTACTCTACGTGGTTATGTCGATTCTCATGCTTGTCGTCGCATCTAGTTGTCGTGACATGGAATTTTGTTACGATAGTTGATTTCTTGCTGTTACAGAAGCACATGCAGCAACAAGACTTCTTTATGAAAATTTCTCGAAGAATAAATACAATGCAGTGGATAAGAAATTTAACTTTTTCAGGATCATGAGCTGCAAAAATCTAAATAACTCATGAAGCTCTTTTATTTATCTTTTGATAGAATATTCTTTTAGCTTTTAAAAATACCATGTTGTGATGGTTTCTTTCGTTTTGATGTGATAGCTTATTTCTGCATACTTGCTTAGCTTTGTAGTTCAGGTTTAGTAAACCATCTGAAGCTTTTTCTTGTAGTTTCTTCAATGTATGTCTTGAACTAATACCCTATATTTGAGAGGTACAACACTAGTTCATCCATATTTTCATTCACAATTTTTGACATTGGTGAAAAGGTGCACTGGGCTGGATTCGACAAATTAGAATGCGAGAGTGATGTCCTGCGGCAGGTTCTGTTGCTGGCTTATAAGTCTGGTTTTCAGGTTTGGGATGTTGAGCAGGCAGATGATGTAAGGCAGCTAGTTTCCAGACATGATGGGCCTGTTTCATTTCTGCAAATGCTAAAGAAGTCAATTTCAACAAAGGGCTCTGAAGATAAATTTGCAGATGTGCGTCCATTGCTGGTTGTTGCTGGAGATGGATCATTTTCTGGAAGTGGAAATAATCTTGATGGGTTTGGCTCCTCTTTGAATGGAAGTCCTGGTGGTTGTCAGGAGCTGGGAAATGAGTATCCATTACCAACATTTGTCCACTTTTATTCATTAAGGACACATGATTATGTGCATGTCTTGAAGTTCAGGACAGCTGTTTACTCAGTAAGGTGCAGTCCTCGAGTTGTTGCTGTTTTGCAAGCCTCCCAGGTATGCATTACACTTTACATGAACTTCCTTTTCTACATAGTTACATATGCAAAAATTGCATTAAGAAAGAAACTGTGTTACAGATACATTGTTTTGATGCTGCAACTCTGGAGAGAGAATATACAATTCTTACTTATCCTATAGTTTCTGGGATTCCTGGCTCTGGAGGCATAGGGTATGGACCACTTGCTGTGGGTTCTAGGTGGCTGGCCTATAGTGGAAGTCCAGTTGCAGTTTCAAATACCGGCCGTGTCAGTCCACAACATTTGAGTCCTGGTACGGCTATGTCAACATCTCCTGCAAATGGGAGTCTGGTGGCACACTATGCAAAAGAATCAAGTAAGCAACTTGCTGCTAGCATAGTGACACTTGGAGATATGGGATATAAGAAGCTATCCAAGTACTGCTCAGAACTTCTGCCTGATAGCAATGGTTCTGTTAAACATGGGAGCTCTGGCCCAAAAATTAATGGTGCCATTAACGGGCATTTGCTGGACATAAAAAGTGCTGGAATGGTATGCAATTCTCCACCGATGTTTCTGAGTCTTGATACCTGAGATTCTTTTCTATTTCTTGCTTCCCCAAGTTCAGTTAAGGGATTAAAATTAACTATGTCAGACTTGCTATATTCCTCGTGTCCTTGAACAGAAGATTTACCATCTAACATATACAATCATGAACTCTCTTCTGACAGTTTAAGAAAACATGTATTATGTCTTTTTATATGGTCACTGTTCTGAATTTTGATGGTTGGATTTACTTAACATTTGCAGGTCATTGTTAGAGATATTGTTTCTAAGTCAGTTGTGGTTCAGTTTAGAGCACATGGAAGTCCTATTTCTGCATTATGCTTTGATCCTAGTGGCACATTATTAGTGACAGCTTCCATTCATGGTCACAACATTAATGTTTTCCGCATAATGCCTTCTCTACATGGAAGTTCATCAGCATCTGATGCAAATGGGACATACATTCATCTTTACAGGTTGCAACGTGGCATCACAAATGCGGTAGATAATACGTACAATTTGTTTGCATTTTCCTTGAAATGCATCTGCTGACTTCTAACTAGAAATTTTTGTTGCATACATCAGGTTATACAAGACATAAGTTTTAGTGATGACAGCCAATGGATAATGATCAGTTCCTCAAGAGGAACCAGTCATTATTTGCATTATCTCCTTTTGAAGGGACTGGAAACCTTCAGTCCACTGAGAGCAATATGATGAGTATCAGTTGCGGAACTGATTTAACAACTAAGGCATCAGTTCGCTGGCATCATGGATCTTCTTTAATGAAGCTTAATCAGCAGAGTCTTTTTCCATCTGGTCCTCCAATCACGTTATCAGTTGTAAGCAGAATAAGGAATGGGAGTAATGGATGGAAAGGTGCCGTTACTGGTGCTGCTGCAGCTGCCACAGGCAGGATCAGTCCCCTTTCTGGGGCTATTGCTTCAGTTTTTCATAATTGCAAGGGTTGTGGTCCATATCCTGATAACAGTTCATCAAGGACAAATATTACTTGCTCGTTTTCTCACCTTCTGGCTCTATCATACAGTATGTGCTGCGTCACTGCAATGGAGGGGATTCTGGCATTGATCTATCAGTGTTAAGCACTGTTTCTCATGAACCATCACCAGAAACTGATGCGAGGTTAGTTGTCGAGGCACTTCAGAAATGGGATGTTTGTCACAAGCGAAACAGAAGAGATCGTGGTGACTATGTTGATATATATGGTGATCATGGAAATGGAGAAAACACTAAACTTTTCCAGAAAGGGACAAAGAAAGGAACTAGTATCTATCCTGCTGATAGTGCTACAGACATGAAAGTAAAACTCAGTGCAGAAGAAAATCATCACTTGTATATATCTGAGGTTGAGTTGCAGATGCATGCTGACCGTATTCCATTATGGGCGAAGTCTGAGGTACTTGCACATATTCTTTGTTGTAACATGCTTTGTTCTTTTGATCAATTTTGATCTTTATATAAGAATCTATGTTTCCATTGTTTCACTGGTTCAATTTTACTTTCCAGATATGCTTTCAAGTAATGACGGATGAAAATATCAAAGCAGACAATAGTAATACATCATCTGGAGAAATTGAGATAGAAAGGATTCCAACCCGCACGATCGAAGCTAGGTCAAAAGATCTTATACCAGTGTTTGACTATATCCGAACACCCAGATTCCAGCAATCAAGGTGCATTATGACCCCATATATGTGCATGTCATGAATTGCATTTGATGCTCTCTTATATTTATCTGTATTGCCATTTATGATTTTTTGCACCACAGGGTTTAGATGAAAATGTATGTTTGGAAGACCCATATTTGAATATAAGTATTGAGAAATGTTTATAACACATTCTATTTTGGAGACTGGTCTTGGATGCGTCTCAACTGCATATTAGAATCTCTGTAACTATTTGCAAAAACCAATTTTATGATTTGTTTATGTTATTTGTAATTTATACATGACGAATTCTTGTGTCTTTTGAACCTATAAATTGCTATGTTTTCTAGCGAAGGAGATTGGGAAGAAGATTGGTATGTTTCTCTAGTGGAGGAGACTGTTAAAGAGAGAAGTTTACCATGATACCAGAAAATCTGTTGGCAAATTGGAAACCTACATTAGTTTGTGGTTCAAGCTTCCACAGTTAAGAAGCTACCCTCCAAAGTCTGCTGAGACTTTGAGGAATTTAGAGGGAAACACACAGTTTAACACTTTAGCTAGTGCCTTATCTGCAAGCAGTGAAATGTAAGTGAAAGCCAAGTTTTGAACATAATGCCAACATTAGTGCCTCACGACTCTCTCTCTCTCTCTCTCACAGAGTAAAGGGGATAATTTGGCTTGTGATAGTTTTCAAGTAGATTCATAAGACCATGTGCTTGATTGCATACTAACTTGACACGTTAGCAAAAGCTTGAACTATTCTCTGGATGGAGTTATCCTCCTTCTTACGCGTCCTGACTTGTTCACAGTTAACTTGAGGAGCACATATTAGTTAAGCTGCAATCATGCAGTAACCTTTAACAGGTAGCAGTATCCAGATATATTATATTACAATTGGTTATAGAACTTGTGTTTATGCATGTGAGTATGTGCTCATGTGCATCTGTTGTTTTCAATTGTCACACAAATACCTCATTTTGACTGTTCTTTAATTTTCTTTCTTTTTTAGTTCCCATGGTTTTTCATAGGAACTTTTTCCCTCTATTAACTAGGCAGTTAGTCAACACTTCTAATCCCAAGGTCAAATATATATCAGACTGCTTCTGTCAGTGGAGGTTGAAACCTGAGAAATATCATGGTTTTCATTTGCTTTCATTGTAAAAGTACTTTTTTTCTTTGAATTTTCCTTGTTATTATGTTTAGGCAAGTTAATTTAGTGCAATCATCATTTCATTGTTTCCTTAGATATGATTTAAATTTTAGGGATTTGAGAATTATTTGCACAACTCTCAAGTCACTTATCCATTGATTATGTGGTTTGCACCCCTCATTCTCTCAAGATGTTGAACTGTGGAATATGTGGCTTGCATCTGTTGTTTTTCATGTTTTGTTTGGTATTATTGTTCTGTAGCTGTTCTTTTTTCGTGAAGTTAATGCTCAGTATGAATTGGCCGCCAAAGCAGAAAATAGCATGGTGAAAATAAATAGAATGATTCTGCAGTGGTTAAAAATTGTGAGTAGTGGTTGTCGCTGCTAAAGTAGTCATGGGCGATGATGTCTGAGAGTAACTTGGATAAGCCTTTTTTTTTTCCTGCTATTTTGAAGTTTTGGACTTTGCCTATACATGAAAGTGGACCAAAGGCTTCCTAATCCATTTCAAGTGGACAGGTTTTACTTTGCCATTACTTTCTGCTATATGTAGCAGCAAAGCATTGGGTCATCTCCAGGAACAATGTGATTATAGACGTGGTTTTTTGATGGAGATAATTAAGGTTTGCAACCACCTGGATATTGAGAAAGTGGTAGTATAATTTCTATTTTGCTTCTTGAAGGAGGAAATATCCCCACATGTTATTTGGAGGAAATGAACCCGAAGGCCCAACTTCATTTGAGTCCATGTGTTACAGTTTTGCTGGTAGCTTCTTCAGGGATCTTGGACCTACTAACATCAATGGGGTGGGTAGATAATGTTGGGTAACATTATGGACATGTTCTTATTTGAGTTTAGTAAGCATGTCTCTAGATGGTTCTCTCTTTATTTGATGAAATAGAGATACTAAATGGTGCTATCATTCAATGTTTTAAATCCGATGGGGCAGGATGTCCTGAATTAGATGCCTTACTGTCCTGTCTTGATTGAGCATCTTGGTAGGTGCCCTCTGAGTCTCCCTTACCCTTCTTCTTTCCTTTATTTTTTTCTTTGTTTTTTCTTTTCTTCTTTCTTTCCTTTATTCCTTCTTTCCTTCCTTTCTATCCTTTCTTCTTCCTTCATTTCCTTTCTTCTTTTCTTCTTCTTTCTTTTCCATTTTCTCCCTTCCTTCCTTTCTTCCCTTTTTCTTATTTTCTTTCTTTTTCCTTTCTTTCTTCTTCTTCCTTCATTCCTTTCTTTCTTTCTTTTTTTCTTCTTTCTTTCATTCCTTTTTTTCCCTTTTCCTCTTTCTTCTTCTTTCTCTGCATGAATGAGTTTCGAAGTCCCACCCAGTCCTAGTCTTCTTATCTTAAAGGAAAAATGTTGGAATGGCCAGGAACTCCCATTTTGCAGGGACTTAAAACCTTGCCAGCATTCTCTCTTTCTCTCTGTGTGTGTGTGTGTGTGTGAGAGCGTGCGTGCGCGCGCGCCTTTTCCCCTGTAACACTTTCGAGTATCTGGTGGGCTGACTTGTCGCAGTAAGTGGCTAATTTGTTTTAATCTTTGTTCTATTGTGCAAATTGTCCTTGTACTTCTTATGTTACATGTAACCATATGGAAAGACATCTTAAGAAACCCAGCCTTAGCCTCTGAATGTACTTTTATAGATATTGTAGTTCCATCCAGGATGGCAATATCTCAAATCTCATTCTCATGATTTGTTGTCTAACTGAAATGTCGGTTTCTTTCATCCTCCATGGAGTTAACGGGAATGAATACTAAATCATCTTTTTATGGCATTTGGTGTGATTGTCAGGTTGCACCTTTGAAGTTACTATTTTCAGTTATGACTTATGAGGCTCTCGTTGACTTGCTAGCAGCTCTGCCAAATGTTAACTTTTCTCTTCTGATGTATGCATCTATTATAATGTGGAGTTTTTTTGTTTTGGCTGCTGCTCTAAAATTTGCTTTCTGTCATAAGCATTGTCCGGATCTTTGTTTCATTTTTCTGAGTAAGCCTTCATGTTTACATCTTGAAACCCTTTCTAATTCTTGCATTTATATTCTTAGCTACAAACTTCTATTCTGCTACTTAGAATTTTATCCCTTGTCCTTGATTTATGGCAAATGCTTTTGAAATGAACAGAAATGGCCCACTTCTGCGTCAAAAATCTGGACTGTCAGAAGGAAGGCTCTCAAGCAGAAGCAGCTGTAGTTCGCTAGAGTGCATGTCTGAAAATGCTGCAGTGACTGAACTTCCAAATGGCACTGATGAGAATGGTTGGAGTCGATCCTCAGCAGAAGCTAATGAGGGCTTTGTAAATAACCATATGGATAGCCCAGTCTTGAAAAGTCATCTCGAGTTTGTAAATGACAGTGAGGGCCTGAACATGGAGGCCCAGCTCGAGTCTGTAAATAACAAAGAGAACTTGAAGACAGAGACTCAATTCAGTGATTATGATAATGACTTTGTCTAAGGTAATATTTGACTGTCTTAGCGTTTTCTGACTTGAAGTATTTAAGTTGCCTGTGGTAGCTTGATTTAGCTAAACATTGGAAGTGAAGAGCATGGAGTTACCATTTGATGTTCAAATTGATGTCAACTCTTAACGTATTATTAAGATTTTTTTCTTGGTACTCTCTCTCTATATCTATGTCACACACACACACACATTTGTATATATGTATGTATATGTATATATGTCATATATATGTGTCTATATGTATATACACCATCAAGTCAAAAGCTTCATGGGCTATATTTAACTTGCATGTGATGTGATAACTATCATTCTTGTTCCAGACTTAAGATTAGCTGCCGGTCTAATGAATTCTTAGGTGATATTTCATTGCAAAGTTTTGCCTAACTAGCCTAGTGTCGATTCCCTTGTGCAGGGTAGGTGAGATCATTGCCTGGCATTGCCATTATAGCCTTCACTTTGCTTTTATTTACCTTCTTGATTTGTTCTAGTAATGGCCTGCACATACTCCATACCCTTATGGAGATGCCAAGATGGCTATCATCATGAACAGTCACTCTTGTTATTTAGTGTTTTTGGCCAAACCATTATGTCCTCTTCTTTTATACATGCATACATACGTATATAAGTGCATACATGCATGCATTCATGCATGAATACATACATATATGCATATGCATGCATACATATGTATATTTATAATCACATATGTATGCATATATATATGTATATTTATAATCAAGATTTAGAGTTCTCGCACCATTTGTAAGTTTTACTCCTTCCAACATCATAGGAGTCTTTGTTCCTGAACTTTGATCTGGCAAACTTTGAAATTCAGATTTTAGTTGCCATTTTCCTGAGGTGATCCCATTGTTCGTTTATTCTGTGTGTCAGAGTTCATACATATTTTGGTTGTACCAGGCTCCTTGATGGACCTTGAAGAAACACTTCCCCCCTTGGTTGACTTGTTTCTCTTAGGGTTTGTGGGGTATTGCTTAAAAAATGGTATTTTGTGACTTTTTTTTAAAAAAAGAAGCACCTTTTAAAAATCCAGCGGTTGGTAACTTCATCTAAATAATGCTTCTGCATGAGGGAAAGGCCAGACAAAATGCATTTAGGCTAGAAACCTAGCTTCTAGCTTCTCCTCAAAGGAGAAGCAACATTAAACACACTGTTATATTCTTTTGTTGGTCCTTTGTGTCTGACTTGAGGGATAATGCTTTCATTTTCATTGAACCCAGAAAAAGTATAAACTAAGCATAAGCTTGCTTCCTGTTCCAAATGTTGAAACACATGTTTTACAGTACTTAGATGCTCCTCTCCGCACTCAAGAAATGGTATCAGTTTTGTTTTTCCTCTTTTCCTGAGATGGATGCCTATGTTCAAACTCGAAACTTTTGTCTGTTTCTGCAAGAGATTGCTGCTCTTAACTTGCTCTGGGTTACCAAAATAATATTCCTACTTCACATTGATTTCTATATAATGATCTTTAATACAATTATACCAGCTCATGTGCATTATCAACGTGCACATTGCTGTCTTTATAATGATCTTTAATACAACTATACCAGCCCATGTGGATTATCGATGTGCATTTTAGTGATTGCATGATTCTTTTGGGGGAACATCAGTTGTCTCAAATTGTAGTGCCTCTCTATATTGTAAATGTTCTCATTCGGATAGCATCTTTATTCTGTGTTGTGTTCAACAGGTCACTGGTTTCAGAGGCTTATGGAACGCTTAGATCTTTCTCAGGTGTGTAGCAGCTATTCTTTTATTCTACCCCGGGATATTAACTTGTGTTTATATACATATATACCTGTGGCAATGTAAAGCAAAGTGAGAGGGGTTCCTGTGAAGTGGAAGCATTTGATGTTGTGAAGTTGGAATTCCATTTCTCCGCGCATTTGTAAATAACAAAATTCTTGATTACATTTCCAATAAGCATCTGTAATGTGTAAATATTGACAATGGATTGAACTATCGTTTTAGTACCTATAGGAATATAGACTAATGCATATCGTGATCGAAGTGCCTTTACCTAAGTTTTTCCCCTTTTCTTTGGTCTTAGATTTCTGAGGTAAAGAGTTGATTGTTAAGGGTCTTCCGGTGCTTGTCATCATTATGCAGTTTGTCCGTGATTTTTATCCAAGATTTTGGTCACCTTGTTATGTCATATCCATGATAATTTGGTGGGTTGCAGCGCCATCACACGTCACCGGTAGCAAAACGGATTTGGCAGCCGCATGGGGGCCAGTGGCCTTGGGCTGTAGACGGCGATTTTATTTATTTATTTAATTCTCCTGAGCATGGGAGAACACTTGAACTTGGAGCCTCCAATTTTCTCTGGTTTTAAATGGAGTGATATGATCACAATGACAACCGTCAGTTCGTGGCACATTTTAATTGAGAAATTGATAGATTGCTTTATTGTATTACAGCGTTAACTGTTAAAAAGATCTGTGTATGACGGCATCAGCTTGCCCTAAATACAAGAAGGTCGATCGTGTTTCGTAACATTTAAGTCTGAACGTTCTAGACAAGCCCCTGGAGTACCAAAGCTGGCTCAACCAATGCTTCGGATTGGAAAGGAATAGGACGTGGTTATCATTGATAAAAAATTGGAGAATAATATGTCTGCGGTTGCAACATCTCATAGGTGAATTGCTGGTGGAATTCTTTTCCAGCAAGATGGGTGGTAACTTTAGTTGTGGGAATGAATTCAGATCCTTGCAGAGTGAATTATCTTCCGGTCACCGAGTGAGGTTTTTCTTCTAGAAGAAAAAGAATCGAGTAAATAGATGTCGAAGAGGAGAAATGCTGAATGCCGATAAAGTTTCCCTCCTCGACCTTGTCACCCGTGCCCAAATCTGTCTCTTCGTCTCACCAGTCTACCCGACGTCGTCGCCCTTCCGCCCTCCAAACCTGGCAAAGAGTACAGCATGCTCGGCGAAAGCGATGAGCTCGGAAGCAATGCAATGTGGAAGCATCAGGAAGGTCGTCCTACCCTTGCCGAGTTGGCATTTTGTTGATGCGGCGGTGGGTCGTGGGCGAACACAGTGACATCAAATTCTACAGGGACGTTCCGCGGCATCGTAGGATATTCGGGAAAGCTTGTGATGTATCAGAAGTTGGACTAATCGGGAAGCCTTCTGACCCACTGATCATTACCAAACTATCATACAAATTGGGTTTCACAAACATGCATCTACTCAGCCACCTAAACTAGGACTCCTGTCCAACTATCCAAGCCCAAGAGAGAATTTTCTACTAGAGTGCCGCTTCCCAGCACCACTCAATTTCTTCACCAGATGAGGTTCGGGTTCCATGAACTACCAACCAATTAACGCATGGTGGAGACCAAAATGAGGAATGGGGAGATGCTGCAAAG
>KE504913.1:703542-722982 GCA_000441515.1 Elaeis oleifera
CAAGATCCATCTTTGTAAAGCCTGGATGGGTGCCACCTGTCAAGAACTTCGGCTGAGGGTACTTTATACCCAACAGTAGTAAAAGAAAACTAGTTGTAGAAATTCTATGCTAAAGGAACAAACTTCTTAGTATCAACTCGATCTACACCAATTATTGGCTCCCTGTTGGTATTAAAAATGTGAGGACAGTTAATACCACTCTGATTCTACTTTTAAACGTTGATCAGGCTTCTGATTATGCAATATTAACCCTTGTGCTTTTCATTTCCATCTTACGGTACAAAATTTTGATTCCCATGCACTGGAAGGATGATTAACATTATATTAGGCCAATTGGAGCTTTTTGGGCATTACCAATGAGGCTTTAATCACCACAGATCATCAAATATTGGGAAGCAGGGTCACTAACCTGTGTTGCAATTATTTGTTCTTCTAGCTATCAACAGAACATTGCCATTCTAAGCCCAAAGCTCAGATGGAAAGGTGGAAATTGATGTTAGTTTGAGGGCTAGTTCTGAAAGGAAGATCAGACTATGTAACAAATCCAAATATTAGATGCATTAAGGAAAACCTTGGTTTAATACCAGAATTTGCCCTTAACAGGAATCTTTGGCAAATAAAGATTCATAAAGCAAATACTGGGAATAAGGCTTGATGACTATAGTTATGCTTATGGTAGTATAGGTGTCACAAGAATAAGTGAGACAATTTAGCTATGCGACAAAAATGATTTATAAAAGTCAAAATGGACCAGGAGTTAGAATTTTTTAATCATGTAGGCAATTAGATTGCCTTTTTCCCAATGAGACAAATTCCCAAGATTCAACAGTAACACATGGATCTCTTACAGTTATATTGTCATTTTGGACAATTATGTTTCTTGTTTTTCTTTTGCATTGTGTTAAAGACATTTCACATTTGTGTCATTCATTGTTCAAATCGAAGTTATAATCCTTGGACACAGTTCAGTTGCTTTGCAAGTAGGGTTAATATGATCATGAAGTTTGAAATGTAATATGACATGCATTTTTTTCCTCTAATTGGAGAGAAGGTAAAGGTTCTGAAAATTGGATTGTCATCTAGGAATGAGAATCCATTCTTTACCTTTTATGTAGAGAATGATTGTGATTGCACTATATTTAACCATGTCCACTACAATTTGATGCTATGGAATGCATTTGATGCATAAATATCTGATAGTTCTTTAAGCTTTATTAATTTCCAACTCATAGACAAAGCTGGTCCTGTTAAAAGGTAATTTTCTTATTGATCCTCATAATTCCACTATGGTAGCTATCTTTTTATTAGCAACAAATAGATGGTTCATGTATCAGTCTTGGCCATGTCACAGATTTCTTGATGACACCAACAATGGCATCTGAATTATTTTAGTTATTGGAAAATCTCTCTTTTAACTTTATGGTGCAACTTGGAAAGTTCTTACAGTATTATGTGTCAGAGATTCAGTTTCTCTTTTACTATAAGGCAACCTAATATTTCCTCAATAACCTTGTTTGCTTGATCACTTCTAGAGTTGTCTGCAGCCCTATACCTTCTCCAAATAGTTAGAAATATAATGTGCATTTGACTTCTTTATTTGTCATTTTTGGAGCTCACTATTTTTAGTAGTAGTCTGACCAAAAACTAATATAAGGATCACTGAATTTTCAATTAGCTTAAGTTTGATGAATGGAGTTTGTATCATTTGTAAAATTAGTATATATGGGATATCATCGTCTTCTCAGCTCTCAGAATTTGTTGATGTTAGGTCATATGCCGCTTGCTGGGTGTAATTCTTGAGGAGACCAGTCCAGAGGAACTCCAGGTGGTTAAGGAACAACTCATGAAATGCCGTACCGCCCCATACCGCCCGTATCATACCGTACCGGTCTCGTATCGGTACGCCATACCGAAGTGTATCGACATTACCGTACTGTACCGAACCGCGTACCGACATGAAACAGAATTTCACCGGTACGGGGTCCGGTACCGGTACGGCGAACCTTGGAACAACTGTTTGTTTCTATTTCATCATAGATTGCAAAAAAATTAATGATGTTTCCTTGTGGACAGAAGCATGCAACTGTCAGATCTTCTGTGCTAGAAGTACTGTTAGAGATCCCAAAATACTATGATCTTTATCTCATGGAAAGGATTCTTGATGATGAAAGTGAGGTGTGTGCATTTTATTTACATTCTTCTATATTTAAAGATTCAAAATATGTTTATAAAAATTCTTCATTTTGTGCAGAACAATATTCTTTTTGCAAATTTTAGTGCTTCTAGATGTGTGCCCTAAGTATGAAATTGAATAATTTAAGAAGTTATAGTTGTCATTGAAAATTATATGCTACCCTTTTGGTCATGCACATTGGACTTTGTAAAATAACCATAAATGCCTACCAGTAAAAATGTTGGTTTTGTTCTTCACATGATACAATGGTGCAGGAAAGGGTACTGTCAGCTTTGAAGGATGCTGGAGTATTCATGTCTGGTGGTCTGATGAGTGATAAGGTACGATATCTTTCTAGTTAATGGTGTTGCTAATAGAAACTCTTTTTTTTTTTAATTTTTTTATTGAAGTGGAATTATGGGCATATTAGTTTCTTCTATATTATGATTCTTTTAATGCACTATTTTATCTTTTTAGTTATAGCTCTTTGTATCATCTTTATAAATGGCTAAATGTTATGATTGGATTGTCTTATGGAATATGTCTTGTTACCTTCTTTTAGGTTTTGATCTATCTTGTGCATTTATATCTGAAGCTGGCATATCTTCTCTTTTAGCATGCAGTTATTTCTAGTGTCATACATATTCTTCTTAAGTTTGATTTAAAAAACATATCAAGAGTGAGGTTGCTGAGTAGTCTTCTGTTGCTATAGCATAAATATTTAGTATAGTTGAGCAACACCATAGTTGTTGCCTTGTATATATCATGCACGTAAATGTTTGTTTGCATGCTCGTAGTTGATGCAGATCACAGAATTCGTTGTTCTAAAAGTTAACATATGCATTTTGATGGATGAAATAACACTTTTAGAAACTAACATTGTTTCCAAGGTTTCCAGTATCAGTAACAAGTGTACATGTACCTTACGTGTATGGTATGGACCGATATGGTAAACATCTTATTGGTATATGGTACACTTCTTGGTGCCAGCATAGCAAGATGGACGCGAATACCATGTGTTGCAATGGTACAGCATGGGGGCATTGTGGTATAGGTTCCGATTGGTGCAATTGATATGGCTGTTACGGACCAGAGCAATGCTTAGATCCTTGATTAAATCTTTGCATTGCTGAAGATTTTAACATGTCAATGCCATCAATATTTGCATCAAATACAGTTTTAACCTGATTCTACAAAGATCTTGATTTGAGCGAAGGAAAATCTCGGATTTGATCCCTTAATTAAATTACTTGACCAACTTAGCATCTTGTAATTCCAGAACTTGTTACCAATTTAAAGAGATTCGGATATATATCTTGAATCCACATGTATAGACACTGAGCATTTACTTCTTTGCTTTAACTATATAAATGCTTCACATCATATGAAACCATAAGTCGAGGGAATAGGAAGAATAACATGGAGTGATCTGACTTTAAATAAGGCACCTATAATATGCTTCAGCCTTGCAACTGCTAGAAATTGTACCAGGGAATATGTCTGTGCTTTTCTGAGGTACAAAATAATGATCATGGTATGTGACCAGCCAGGGAGCTGCAGAGGAAGGTGGGAAAGGCATATGATGGCAGTGGGCAGAAGTGGAAGAGGGGAAAGAGAGTCCACAGGGGAGAGGAAAGGAGGGGTAAAAACCTGGAGTTTGTAGTTGCCTCTCATGTTTGTTGGCTCCTGCTGCCTAACATCTGTTGCTGAAGAGCACCTGTTGTTGTTGTGACTGAAAACCAGTCACCATTTTTTTGCCATAGAAGACCACTCACCTTGTCGCGGGCTCTCAGCCTATCAAGATGTTAGAGTTAGGTGGTCATTGTTGAAGATTCATTATCTATACTAGTACTGGATCGTTGCCATATGACCATTGAAGGCAGAGTCTGTACTTAAAAGTTGTTTGAGTCATATCATAACCATAATCACGTAGTGTTTTCTCACCCATTTAGTAGCTTGGCTTCATGAATCCTTTTTTCTCCATCAAGGCTGCTGCTGATGTTATTGCAGCTAAATTATAGTGTCAAGCATGTTGTTGAAGTGAATACATGTGCATTCCCTTGTTTTAATTCCTTGTGCCACTTTAGAATACAAGCAGCCTAAATTTTTATTTATCCCATTGATTCACTCCAGGCTTCTAGCCCAACAGTGCATAATCTTATTCTATATAAGTTCTTATTACATTGATATTAATTCCTCATGTTTTATTCTTTAGTCTTACTAATTTTCTCTTTAAGTTAAGTTAGTTTGAAAATGATAAAGGGTAATAGCATGGACCAAAGATTGGGCAATATTTGTGTTGTTTCCCTGTACTTCCTTGCTGGTTCATGGGAAAGACTGGACTGTAGATGCCCATAACTGGTAACCCAGTCTGCTGATTGTGGATGTACCCTGGTCTGTATTCCATCAATTCAAGCTGTTTGCTGCTTTAAAACTTGTTAAGTCTTAGATCTTATTCTTTGTATATTAAAATAGTTCTTTTAAGCAACATGTATTTTTTTTTTTCAATCTTTTGTTTTAGCATTGAAGAAAAACAGGAGAGAGGAGGGATGGGTGAAGAATTTAGAAAAAAGGATTTATTTAAGTCAATATATGCTTTTTCTACACTAGTGCAATTTAAAAAAAAGAAAAGATTTTCATGTCTAACACCTTTACATGCATAACCATAATGAAACCAACTCACTGGACTTGCCATATTCATGAGGACAGTATTGTTGATTGCTAGATATATTTTTTAAAAAAATTCATTTATTTCCTACTGTTTTATTATATATTTTCTGACACTTCTTGTTTTCTTAGTCTCTTTGTCATTTTATTATTTCTTATTGATTGTTAATTGCTAATGTATTGAAAGTCAGTTAACAGAGTTGCTGCTTGATGGTACTGATCAGTTTATTTCGATACCATGTACAGATCATGGCCAAAACAGCCATTATCGGTTTTATAACCCCTGAACTGTGTGGCCCTTATGTTTCTAATACTGGCAGATTGCTGTTTAGTGGGTTTCTGCTATTAAGTAAATATTTGCTATTATTTGATGCTCCCATAATATCTAATAAGGCTCTCTCATACTATGTGGGTTTCATATGGACCTGCTATTTGAAATCTTGGTTGTATCTTCTACTGCTAATTAGATGTCAGATCCACAGGTTCTCTTTTGCAGCACTGAGAATGGGCGCTCATCTTTTGTGCGACAACTAGAATCTGATTGGCATATTGATTCAAATCCTGAGGTCATATTGCACTTGGCTGTAAGTGACTCGTGTAACAATTTAAGCCTCCAGAGTGTGGATGTGTTCCTTTCTCAAATACCTGCACAGCCTTGTTCAGTATTGAATGAAAATATTGAATTTCATTAGTTATGTGGATATATGTGCAATATGGCACAAGTTTTGCTTCTTTCTGAAAAATCAAGTATAAACTATGAAACAATTACATAAATTTACTTATGCTGCTTGTTTAGAAAAGTTACCTGGAATTTTGACTGTCAATGACACACTAAATCTGGAAGAATGGAACTAGAATCCCTTGCATCACGATGCACCTACAAACCATTGGGCTATGTTGTTTTGTGCTCCTTTAAATATGTGCTTGTGCAACTTGAGTATTTTTGGCATTGGCTGGTAATATTAAGTTTCTTTGCTTTTGTGATTTCAGAGGTTCATCAACTATGAACTGTATATTTCGCCAAACCGACCTGAATGTACAACTTCAAATGTTTTCACCTCGACAAGCTTGGAGCAGTTCTTTGGTGTTTCATCTTGAGGATAATGTGTAAGTTTTGATTAATTTTGTGCCATCCACTCATAGATCTCTGTTGTCTTCTCATGCCCTTTTAAAGCATCACTGCCTACAAAATATATTCTTGCATCCTGACCATCCAACTGGATGAAGCTTGCAGGTGCCCTTCTATTTATCAAATTTGTATGTCAAGTGCTCAAAATCTTTTAACTTACGACTCTATCGTCTAAATCCTGTGATGGTTTTTACACCCCAAACAGCTAATATGACACCTTGCTTTAGAGGTTCTGATTTCCCTGACTTTTCTTGTCAGGATTATTTTAGATGACTCAAGCATGTTGTATCCGGCTGATGGTTTCCTTGTGCAGATTTAAAACCCATTGATCTCCAGTCCTTTCGAGGAATGTTTGCAGAGAGCTACAATTTGTAGCTTAAAACTTGTTCAAAGAGCTCATTTTTCTATTTTAGAAACATATGCAACAAAATTACTAGAAGGGCACAAGGCCTACGATATGTGACTTTCCTTGAGGGCATTAATTTACATGTGATGAGGGCATTGAGCTGACTTGTGCTGTATCATATGCCGTGGTGTGTATTACTTTGTTGTAAGATCCAGTGTGATCTATTCAGGTTTTTGCTTTTGCTTCATCTTGATAAATCATTTGGTTTGTTTGATTTTGTCAGATTTGTTTGAATTTCTTTGGACAAAATATCTCTTACAAAAAATTCCAGCCATGGTGAGACACCAGTAGATGGTGATTACTGATGCCTCACCATAGCAGGAACAGGAACTTTTTGTAAGAGATTTTTTGTCCAAAGAAATTCAAATTACACTGAGAATTATTTCCCTTTTCGTTTACTTTATCTAGTTAATATTTCATTGAACATTAATTTACTGATAGTCGTGTTTCATCCAATATGGTGAAAACAGTTTTTTGCTTCAATTAATTTGGGACCACTTCAACATTCTACATATATGAATTGGTTATGCTTTGTGCAGAATGCATGGTGGATCATCTAAGTTAATCTACTTGTTCATTGCTTTTTAGACCTTCTAAAATTTTGTTTTCAGACACTTTGGATGGTGGTGTGGGTCATATTAAATCTATTACCATATATTTTGATAATAAAAGGGTGGATGAGTCTTTTGGGTGTGGGTGGGTTGTTTTTTGGGGGCGTGGGGGAGTGGTGTGTTTAGATATACACAGCCTTATCATGTGTGTGGAGAGACTGTTTTATTTTCGAACTTGTGACATGCAGATCAGGATGGAGTGATTTTACTGTTGCATGAAAGCTTGCCTTTGAGGATTGAGAAAAAGCCCTGAGGTTGTACTAAGGAGGTCAAAGCCGTTATTAACAAGTTGGCTTTGGGCTC
This sequence comes from Elaeis oleifera, assembly GCA_000441515.1. Classification (NCBI taxonomy): domain Eukaryota; kingdom Viridiplantae; phylum Streptophyta; class Magnoliopsida; order Arecales; family Arecaceae; genus Elaeis; species Elaeis oleifera. The sequence goes on from KE504913.1 coordinate 710,832, forward strand.
AGGCTTGCTTTCCTGAAGAAGTTCAATTCAGGCTCAAACCAGGTTTTGCTAAGACCCTATTAGCAGCAGTATTCAAGCTAGGATTTCCAGACATCAGCTTGACTACTACTTACCATGTTTCTCAGAGTAATTTCCGGTGGACTGCATTTGCAATTTTATTTTCAGTGCCATGTTCTACGTAGCTATGTTTGCTGCATTATGCTTTTTTCTTCTTGCATTGAAAACTCTCTTTACATTTAGTTCTAATAGTTAATGTAAATGAACCACAAATTGATGCGAAAATATCATGCTCTGATACCAAAATAAAGTGGACATTGGGTTTAAAAGAAGAGAGAGGAAGAAAGAAATGTGAAAAGCTACCTTCAAAGCTCCAAGTTTTTATTGAACCAAATGTTTGCTTATCCATATGGACCTTCCAGTAAGATCTTGAGAGAACCTCAAATTAATATTGGCTTATTGGAGGCCTTGAGGAGACTCTAGAACCTCCCTCTGTCCATCACCAACCATGCAATGTTATTAGCTAATTCAGAAGTGGTCGACGAACTGCAGGACTTAAAAAATATAAAGAATATCATGTCATGCATGTTGCCCATTTGAACTGTTTTTTTTTCTTTTGAAGAGCCGCCCACTTGATACTGTTTTTGTGAAAGCCGGACCATCATGCTTCCTGTCCATCAACTCTTGACTACTCATCCAAATTTAGACCTTAACTTTCATAAAGGGGTTTGATTTCTGTAATCATTGGTGCATTGTTGTTCGGTGACATCGATCTTGGCTATTTATTTATTATGTATATTATTTGGTCAAGATAATACTTGAAGAAGAAAGTCCAAAATAAGCAAAACCATTGACCACTTAAGTTATGAACAACTTCTTCGTAACAGCTAAAAGAGATGATTCGGGCAACTCCACCAATCTTACCAAATACATTTCTTATAGTTCATTTGATATTTGATTTTGATATGAATAATATGAAGAAGAACCGACCATACTTCTGTTGCGTCCTTAACGCTGCTTTGACTCAGTTGGCATTCGTTAGTGAAACATGAGGGGGTTGAGATATTTTCCTGCTCCTAATAAAAAATAAGCAGAATATCTTGGCAAGCTGGAATTAAGGTATCTTGAGATTTTGGCTACATATAAACTTCTAATTAATTGCAACTAAAGGAATCTCGTCAATGAATAGAAAATTTGGAAGAATTTCTTCATTTGCAAAATGATACAGGTGTAGTTCCTTGATGAACTCACAGGGTCTTTAAACTCTTGTATGACTTCGAGAAGCACATCATTTGTGCACAAATCATTAGTACTCTTTCAACACCGAAGCTGTCCATGACTTTGGTCTTGCCTTCTGAAACACGAGGTTTCCTCTTTGACAAAACAATCATTTGGCTCCTAATGCCAGGGGACGACTTCTATCCACTGTTATGTAATTGTTTTCAACCATGATTATTGCTCTTGATCACATTAAAAAAAATTGCATATTTAATTTTGTACCGGTGCAAGTTGGAAATAATTTCCTGATCTTGTTGGACCACGCATGGAAGGTGCCAGCTTAGCAATTTGGAAAAATCTCTTGGTAGTTTGCATTAGAGACCCGAATTCAAGCCCCTCCTTCATCAGAGTTGGCATGGGGTCAATCTCCCATGCGCGTAGTTTGGATTGACTGGTTGCTTGCAATGTGATTCACTTGGGTGTAAGTGTTTCCTGCACATGACCTCCTTCATTGTTCATCGTTCATACCAAGTTGGCAGATTGGAAATTGGTCTTTATGAATCAAGGTATGATCTTGATCAGTTCTTGTTATGTTGCACAGTTTGGATTCGCTACTGTTAACAAATCGCTTGGCCAACGCTGCTTCATGTTTGATATGTTCCTCGCTTACGAAATGTAGTTTTTGGTTGGCTTACTGATGTTTCTGTCATGTTTTACATGTCGATCTAATTTTAAGCTGACAACGTATGTCTACTTTATATCCATTTTCCTGCCCCCATTAGGTCCAGTCTAGAGGTGAGCGGACCGGGTTGGACAAAAAAACTAGTACCTTCTCGTTGGGGTGTCCCTGTCTTTGTTGAGGGGTGCTCTTTGGTCACTTTTCCTCTACTTTATTTGAAGGCAAAGGAACCAACTCAAACTTACATTTCAAAACGCAGACAGCAGCTTCCCATCTATTCTAATTTTATTAGCATATGCCTCTCTCCTATATCTGAAAATTATGGCAAAAGACTGAGAAGAACTAACAGATTGCTCATCAGAAGATCCAAAGTTTTCCAAGAAAAATTTCTCACCAAACCACTCTCCAGAGTACCTGAATCTTGAGTAAACAACCCCCCTCCGAATCCCCCTTACCTCTGTTCCCTCCAACAACACAAGCATTAGCCCAAGTGCAAAGGTAAGTTAGGTGGTGGATAGCAACCTCGGCACCAGAACAGGGCTCCTATTACAATCTCCGGAGCCATCCCCTCTTCTTCTACCTTATGGGTCTCTGCAAGGGAATCCAGGTCCTCTGTGGAGACTCTGAGTCAGGGTGATTGGTTTTGGCCTCCTCGTGCTCCCTACTTTGGAGTTGCAATGCAGCTTCAGATATCGCCAAGTATGAGACATGTGACAGTGTTCCCAGGGAAAGGGGTGAGGGATTTCATCAAAGTTAAGGTCACGTCGAGGAAGCTTTCTTATAAGGTGGTGTTCTACTCGCTGCTCTTTGTCACATTCTTGCTCCGATTTGTGTTCGTGTTGACGGCAATAGATACAATCGAGGGAGAGACCGAGTGCTCTTCTTTAGGTATGGGCTCCTCGTGAATTCTTTTTTCTATGAATTATATATGCATGCATCAAGTTTCAAATAGAGATCAAGGTTTCCATGACGAGTTTGCCAACCTACATTCCCCAATTTAATTTTTGAGTGAAATTCTGAGTTACTGTATTTATACTTGTAGTAAAAACTATTTGTGTTACATGGAACAAGTCCATGCGATTGAACCTGCAGTAGGCTTCTTGCACATGAACTCTTGATAAACTTTGGGATGCATCTTTTTTTTTTTGAGAAATATAAACTTTGAATACATTGAAACCCTCTATGTTATTTAACCAAAAGTGACATTTTTGCGTATAAACTTTGAACTAGTTCAAGATTACATACATAATCCCACTTAATAAATACTGAAATAAATATATAATTCCCAAGATTTAGAATAAGTTTTGATCTCTTTACATGACTGATAAGAATTGAGCCAGTGGCTAGAACTAAAACCGTCAATTAGATATGCTTTTAAGAAGGTGCACTCGAGTAGTTGTATCAAAAAATATGTGATGAATCCCGATATGTCCATGGTCTATGGAAGATTCATTGGATTTAAAGGAGGCTAACTTCCATTCTGTACCCCTTTGCGCTTCAATTATGGCCCTTTTTTTATCTTTATTTTTTTGGCGTACGTCATGCCTCTTTCTACCAACAGTAACAATGATTGTAATAATCAAATTTTCCTTCCATAGTCTTGACCTGATCAATGAATATGCAGTACATGTTCCCAAAATCAGTTAATTAGAAATCTTAAAAGAGAAAATGGAGATTTTATCTAGACTCAAGACTATTTGATGAAATCCCTTTAATAGCTTGCTGACTGACTTCCTACATGGTTGGTCTAATCCCAAAAGGAAAAGAAAGTGAACAAAATTGATGCGAAATAAAATGCCTACTTGAAGGGGTCAGGGATGATAATATCATGACCTTGTATCCCGTTACCTTGCACTTTTAACTGGTGCAACGGCCTTGCCTAAGACAGCGATAGCGGATCGTCATGTCCAAAGTTTAAGCAAACATTTAACCTGTGATATAAATTATTTGGTGATCACCAAAAAATTGACTATTGAAGTCTGCGGGCCTGTCACGAGATGAATCGAATGGCATAAGATTTGAAAAATCTTTTTGAATCAACACAGATCCAACAGTCGTTAGCAAAGCTGATGCTTAAATGTGCATAAAGTTATTTCAGGTTTAAGGTCTTTATCTCAGTTTGGTGAGTGCCTAAAAACATTGGCGTTCAAAATAATTCCGCAAGCGAATTCTCAAAAAAAAAAAAAAAAATACCACAAATGGGTAGCTTATCAGCATTTCTCTTTTCTGTTTTTTTTGTATCTTGGACCAGAAGAGACCTCATGTGCTGCACTGCTAGTTAGGTATAACTCATAATGTAAGTTTGGTTAATAGACAGGTTCTTTTCCCCTTGCAACCGATTAAATTGACACTTTTTAAAAGTTTGAGGCTACATTTTCCTTGCTAACCTAGATAATCACATATTTTAGAAAAAAATTCTTCCATTCTTTACCAAGAATAAGATTTAATCTCTTTATTTCTTTTTTAAAAGACAATATTCTATCCTATCTTTGTCTCATGTCAAGTGGCCATCTAAGGTGTTTTATTTGTTTGCTTTGGATGTCAGGATGTGTAGGGAAAAGCTAGGGCCAAGAATTTGGGGAAGAAGGCTCGAATCAACGGTAACCAATCATCAAAACTTAAGCATCAAAATTTACTCTCTTAAGATAAGCTTTTTTTTTTTTTTGTTCGCTGAGCAGATTAGATTCTTTTAACATGAAAACTCAAAAAAAGTTATTAATTGTCGCAGAAGGTTCCCGAAGAAATATATCGTGTACTCGAAGAAGGAGAGATTGAGGAACCTGAGCCAGGATCTGATATTCCACAAACACTAGAAGACTTCGTTGCAGAGATGAAGAACAACATATCGGATGCCAAAACCTTTGCCTTAAGGCTCAAAGCCATGGTTCCAACCCAACCCAAACCTAACGCTTAATTCAAAATATAGGAAAAATAATAATAATGTTGACCGTTGGGCACTGCAGATATCGCTACTAGAACAGAGGACGAGGACGGCCAAGATCCAGGAGTATCTCTACCGCCACGTGGCATCCGCCAGCATTCCCAAGCAGCTCCACTGCCTGGCCCTGAGGCTGGCCCAGGAGCACTCCACCAATTCCGGCGCCCGCCTCCAGCTCCCGGCCCCGGCGCGGGTCCCGGCACTCGTCGACCCATCCCTCCACCACTTCGTCCTCGCCTCCGACAACGTTCTCGCCGCTGCCGTCGTGGCCGCGTCCCTCGTCGCCAATTCTCTCCAACCGAGCTCGGTCGTGCTCCACGTCATCACCGACCGCAAGACGTACGCGCCCATGCAGGCTTGGTTTCGCTGCACCCATTGGAACCGGCGGTCGTCGAGGTGAAGGGCTGCACCATTTTGAGTGGTTCACGAGGGGGAGGGTCCCCGTGATGGAGGCCATGGAGAAGGACCGGGCGGCACGGTCACAGTTCCGAGGAGGCTCATCGGCGATCATCGCCGATGCGAGCGAGAAACCTGTCGTGGTGGCGGCCAAGCTGCAGGCTTTGAGTCCAAAGTATCAGTCGGTCATGAACCATATTCGCATCCATTTGCCCGAGGTCAGTAAGAAGCAGCAAGTTTTACTTACATTCTTCCAGCACTTGGTTGCAAATCTCATAAGTTAAAAGTGATTCAGGACAAAAAGCGTAGCCCGTCTTAGATGGAAGAGGGCCAATTTAGCCCATGGGTCCTAATTATGAAACAATGTACAGAAGTCATGGGCTTCGGGACCTAAAGAATGTCAAATCTCAGAGATTATTCTTTCAACATCTAAGCATGCTTGAGAATTCCGCATTAAAAAATGGTTAGAAATGAGGCTTCTGAATACAAAGTAGTTTCGCTTTGCATAGTAATATCCAGATAATGAGATCTTGCCTACTGATTAGGCATATACAAGTGTTCAGGGCCTAAGAATATCTTTGGTGGTGTTCAAATTGTTGGTCCGAAAGTTGTAGTAGGTCAACTTTTTTATTCCTTCTATTGGTAATATTTCATCGTTTGGTGAAAGGGCTGGTGGTCTTACCATCATTTTACTTAAAACAAATTAAAATTGGTAAGGGAAGTTAAGCATAGTAAATCACTTTCCTGATTGGATGTAAAGCTTTGGATGTGACACCTATCACACAGTCAACCTTAAACAAAATCACACGATAAACCTGTTGGAAAAAATATTTTATGTTTTACATGGAACGTGCTCCCTTTTGCCAAGGGGACCCCAAGCATCTGTTAAAGAACATGGGTTATTAGATCATAGTTTGATGGTTAAGAGTTGATTAATGTTTGTTCCCATACACAGCCTATCCTCTTCCAGACTGGTTTTGGATAAAATTTATACCAAAAGTCAGTTATCACATCCTTATAATTAAAATGAGGATAACTAATCACATAGAAGTTTTATAAAATATGATTTGCATTTTGATGGCTCCACTTCTTTGATTTATAATGTGTAAATATTAGATGTTTTCTTGAACATTGCAGTTGTTTCCAAGCCTCAATAAGGTTGTCTTTCTCGATGATGATGTTGTCATCCAAGCTGATCTTTCCCCCCTTTGGGACATTGATCTGCAAGGCAAAGTAAATGGTGCAGTTGAAACATGCAGAGGAGCCGATAAGTTTGTGATGTCAAAGAAATTCAAGAACTACTTAAACTTCTCCCACCCTATAATTTCCAAAAGTTTTGATCCTAATGAGTGTGCTTGGGCATATGGCATGAATATCTTCGACCTTGATGCATGGAGGAAGACAAACATTAGTCTAACTTACCACCACTGGCTTCAAAAGGTAATTACAGCTTATAAGCAGCTTCTTCTCCACAATTTTCTTTCCTAGCTGCATCTTTATCTCTAATTAATCTCTCTTTCACTCTTTTAGAACTTAAAGTCAGACTTAAGTCTATGGCAGTTAGGAACTCTACCGCCTGGTTTAATAGCATTTCATGGCCATGTTCATATCATTGATCCCTATTGGCACATGTTGGGGCTTGGATACCAAGAAACACCGCCATAGCAGATGTAGAAAAGGCAGCGGTCATCCACTTCAACGGCAGAGCTAAACCTTGGTTGGATATAGCATTTCCTCAACTCCGGCCTCTCTGGACGAAGTATTTGAATTTTTCAGACAAGTTCATTAGAGGGTGCAATATCAGAGCATAATAAGATGGATATGTGAGAGAAAGGGAGTGCCAATCAATACAATGACAGGAAGGAAACGACCATGGTGAAAAGCTGAAATATGGATACAAGAAAGACAAAAGATATCAAGAAGGCTTGAGGTCATGGAGTGAGATTATGGAAGATTTATAGAGAGGAGTAGGAGGTCTTAGCTTTGTGATGATTCAGCACTGAAGCAACTTCTTACATCCTTCTGTTTTGCTCAAGGACAGATTTAGTTTTCTTGGACGAACCGGTTCTGTACATCAATGGATGCAATCATATTTTCCAAACAAGAACGTTCAAAAAATCAATAAAATTATGTTATTATCATTTCATTGATGAACCCAATGTATTATAAAAGAAGCTCAGAATTTCTACTTAGAATGTAAATCTTTTAAACAAAACAATATCATATGGCAGTGGCATTTCTTATTCCTAAATCTTATTTATTAAATATCAAACAAAAATATTTACTTAACTTTGGGATAAGCTCCAATAGGTTGTGCTTGTTTATTTTCAGTTGCTCAAGTATTTGGTGGGATGCAGTTTACCTAGCATTTGCTGACTGGTGGTATTCTGAAGTCTGAAAATTTTGCCTGAACAACCCCCAAGTAAATTGCTGAGTTTAGGACTCGCTGTCAAGTACAAAAGCTTGGTCCTTTTTTCAGGAAGTCCAATTATGTCACCAGGCAGTAATCCTTGTAAAACTTGTCGAACTAATACAATTTCAGATATATAAGATAAGTTTCTTATCAAGTGCATCAAGTGAGAGGCCACAAATTTCTAACATTATTTTCACAACAGACTGTAAACTTAAAACATTGCTTTTAAATCATTGTTTCATTCATTTATGAAATCAGACAAATACAGAACACAAGAAACAGATGCCCAAGCATAGAGAACCTATTAGACAGCCCCTAAATAGAAATTGGGATATATGGCATTATTCTATATACAATTTGCTAAACCTCAGAGTAATATACTGTATGTGCTGGACTAAAAATCTTATCCGTTATCCAGCTACTCACACGACTATGTTGGCTCAAAGAGATGCTTTTGGTATCGATGACAGTTGGACATGCAGAGTTATGAAATCTTAAACTAATACACTCAGTTCCTCATTGATGATTTCCTTCTGACCAAGTTTTGGAGGTGTGACTAATATCATGGACTCTATGGCACCATCCTTTTCTAGAAAAATCTAAACAATATCATCTCCTTTTTGCACTCTTTAAAATGGCTCATGTTGATCACCTTGAGTTGGTAAAAGCCAAATCTAATGGCTCTTGCACATCCTCTATCATATCTAATTGGGATCTCCGTACTAATGGAAGCTGCAAAACAAATGATATGGTTGAAGGAGACGGACTTGAATAAAGAGCTTCTCAAGAAATGGGGAAGGACAGAGATGAAAGAAGCCATACGTGCATGCAAGATCTTCAACTGCTCGGAGTTCATAAGGAGCTGCAATTCCTTAAGGTTTGGCATTGAAACTTGTAGATATTTGGCACCGGCCTCTTCATATAGAATTCAAAATTAGCAACCACAAGTTCTCAACTAATACAGAATTGTTGTTAAAACATTGAAGCATATCAGAAAATCAAATGCTCTCAGATAGATACTCCTACGTGAACTACTTTTGATCTCCAAGTTACGTTTGAATAAGCATCAGGAAAAGGCCTTGGGCATAAGATATATTGGTGCTGATAGCACAACCTACCAGTTTGGAATTCAGTGCAAACAATTGTATATTAGAGGTCAGATTAGAAAGCCAGTAAGTGGTCAAATGATTAGATCTCTAAGGAACTCAACAGAGGGTTTAATGTCTTCCGTTTTTGTAGCATTACATGTGAATAATCACTCTCCAGAGTCTTTAAAGCCTTATCTGAATTTCCACAACCATTTCTTCAGAAAAGCAATAATTCCATCTTCTGAATTGTTCTTGTACTAATCACACTCTCATCTGTTCTCTTGCGAAACCATCTATAATTAAATAGCTGGAATTTTGTTCCTTCGATTATGCCCTCTCTCACCATAATGTGCAAAATTGTAAAATTTGATGCATGTCTCCAAGATCCAGATTTTAGCAAGGGTTTCTCCTGTCTCAACTGGATTACAATGGTTCTTAAGCAAAGATCATGACTTTAGATAAAATTAATGGTAACAGCGATGAACTAAATTAAGATTAGCCGTTCCCTCAAAAACTCAGATTAGCTGGGAAGAGGAGAAGAAGGAACCAAAACTCACAACATAAACCACTATTGATCTACGAACTAATATGACCTATAACAACAGCTAGAAGGAAGCAGAGGTCACAAGATAGCACCCAGCTCGAACCCTAAACCCTAGCACTTATCTCAGATATCAAAGAGGAAGTTTTATAACGAATTCCAACCCAACACATTACTCCCACAAGTTCACCACCATTTTAGCCATAAAAAAGAGAGGATAGGATATGTGGGAGAAGACAAACATCGGACATTCCGTCGTTCGATGAGACGGAGGGGATGCCGCACCGTGGCGCGGAGGCATCCGGCGTCGGGTTCGGGCTCTCTGGGTTTGGGGAGAGCAGGGAAAACAACAATGTCGCCGCCGTCGCCATCGTAACTAAAAAGAGGATTTGTATTAATTTCTATTTTGGGTTCTATTTGAGGTTTGAACTACCGCCGGCCAGCTGCTTGCTGAGATCAGTTCAAATATTCGTCCAAGATGACCAGAAGTGAAAGGAAAATCAGTGAGATGGAGTGAAATATCATTTAACATAAGGACTTACATATAATTATTTATTGAGCAGTACTTGAATTGGTCCGGTCACGCCGCGTGCCGGGACTAGTTCAAATGTCACTTGAGAAAATTAGCACCAAAGTCCTTTCCTTTTCAGACATTTATACTTGGAATGCAGAAATCCAGAATAATGCTGGAAGGCCGTCTTTGTTGCACATCCTAGTAACATAGAATTTCTATCACACAGTGCCGAGATCTGGACACTTACAGATGAGGAGCTTTCTGAAGTACCCTTGAGTTTTTTAGACTCAAATTAATGAAATTATGAACTTAGATTACAATTATCAGTTCATAAAATTTGATTCTTCACTTGAATATATAAGATCATTTTATTTGCTATCATGATGAAAACATTTAGCATACTGCTTTTACACATAGTTATGCACTTAGATATAATGAGTAGAACATACTTCAGATATCCTATCTGATAGCTTATGATGCATGCAGTAACAACTAACATATATTTAGAACTCCTCTCAATTGCTAGAAGTCTGTAAAGTATTCTGTATGCTTTGGAGTTAAAGCCTCATCATCCTCCAAATACTCACATAACACTATATTGGCTCTAGATGTCTTTGGCAGCAATGACAGCTGCCCACGTAGAACCATCAAGTCTACGCTGTCTTGAGATATGGCTTCTGATGCTGAATTATATAGCTCATGATTGATGCTTTCCTTCAGATCAGCCTTTGGAGGGGCGACTAATACCATGGTCTCTAGAACAACAGCCGTCTCCAGTAGAAACCTCACCAATCTCATTTCACTCATACCCCTTAAAGTTGCTTAGTTTGATTGCCTTGAGATGGTTAAAAGTAATATCTGATGGCTCTGGCACAGATCTTATCTCTTGTGGATCTTCAGGTCTTTGGGGAGCTGCAAAGATGAATAAGATAGTTGGTGAGGACTGTAAGATGGTAACTGTACAATGCTAAGAGGGAACTTACTTGAATGAAGAGTTTCTCAATGAACGGAGTTTGGCATAGCCGGAAAAATCCATAGATGTACGCAAGCTCTTCGCTCCTGAACAAATCTATCAGCAGCTGCAACTCTCGTAGGTTTGGTAAAAGGACAGGGAGGTTTTCGGGTAAAAATTCTTCATATGTGGTGAAACGCTGTTGGAAGAGAGAACCAATATAAAATCAACATCAAATCAGAGAATGAAAGCAACTAATATTTCTTGTTTGTGGTGAAATGCTGTTGGAACACACAACTAATGAAGATTCAACATCAAATAACACTAGAACCTTATCAAATAAATTAGGTTCATCATCAAACAAAATAAAAATTAGGTTCATAAGAAATTACCATTAGTGTTGCTGTGCAAACAGTAAGAATCTTGACGTGTGAGAGATCAAATAACAACTTTATGTAGTCATGTTCAGGTTCTGTTCTTTCCATATCGATTGAACTGATGAAGGCGTCCTCCAGAGATGGGATGTTGGGGGATGGATCTCCAAAGATATGTTCCCCATAGTAAATGAAAGATCGAAGCCTGGGAGCGCGGACCTCCATTTCCCATGCATTCCAGCATTGTATAACAGTTAACCTCTGAATTTGGATGTCTTCACCTGAGACCTTGATCGAGTTGAGACTCTGGCAGCTTTTGAGACTCAAGCTGTCCAGGAGAGGGCAATTGGCTACCATGAAATGGAGCATATCATCAGCGATGCTTACATATGAAAGGGACAGTGACTGGAGGCCATTAAAACTACTGAAATCCGGAGGTGGACAGAAGTCACAGTGGCTCAAACTTAGATTGGCAAGCGATTTGCATTTAAAAAGACAATCTGGCAATTTAAGGGGCAGAGATCCAAAGAGACTGGAAGGATTGGAGAATAGGATCTGGCAAGGTGCTAGTCATGTTGTCACTTCCCCTTGATGGTCTCTCTGTATCCAGTAAGTAGTGGTTGCTTTTGTTATGCGATGCTAGCTTCTATATATATAGACTCGGATGATGACTTTGGCAAAGATTAACCTTTAAGAAGATGCTGTTCTTCTTTCTTTCATAGGAAGATTGTCTTTCTTTCATAGGAAGATTGGGCTCAAAAGAAGAAAAGTAAGGGACTTGAAGACATCTTTATTCTTTATAACCTTCTGCTCAATTCCACGGTCTTGGTCTACGCTATAATATTGTCTCTGTGCTTGGTCCATATATATTAGTTAATTCATTGGAATAAGAGAGGGTGGATATGGGCACACGTCTTGTCCGGCCAATGAAGGCCACGGAAAAGAAAAAGAAAAAGAAAAGGAAAAAGAAAAAAGAAGAAAAGAAAAGAAAAAGAAAAAAAGAAAGAAAAAAAAAAGAAAAAGAAAAAGAAAAAGAAAAAT